>PVKC010032208.1:0-14314 GCA_004027635.1 Crocidura indochinensis | reverse complement strand
CCATCTTCACTGAGAGCATGCTCCCAGTCATCCACACTTAGACCATTTTTTCTTTTCTCTTTATGAGATGTACCACAGTGATTCTTCTTCCTGGTACATAAATGACAGTAGAACTGTGTTTTGCCTATTTGATGGATTGTATTCCTAGAAAAAAGTGTCTAAACCTAAATCAGGGACTCAATATTGACACAAAAAGTCAACTAGTAATTTGTACTCTGATATTAATAGTATTAATCATTAATAATTCGTTGTAATTTTGATATAAACATCAAGATGAAATAAACTGATAACTTTCATATATATATTTTCTGTTTTTCTGTTTTCTGTACAAGCAGATCATTCTTGTCCAAATGGCCTAGTTTTCAAGTATAATGTGAGAGCCTGCAATAGTTCTTGTCGGTCACTGTCAGAAAGAGATAGAAGCTGTGATTTAGATGATGTCCCAGTTGATGGGTGTACCTGCCCAGATGGAATGTACTACAATAATGAAGGAAGCTGTGTTCCCAAATCTCAGTGTGATTGCTACTTAAATGATGAAGTCATGCAACCAGGAAAACTCATCCACATTGATGATAATAAATGGTACGGAGATTAAGCATATACTTCTTAGATCAATGAAATCAAAGGTGACTGTCCTTGTCAGGGGATTATATGTTCTTTAGATAATATGAAATATTTTTTAATTCCACCATATTTTAACTTTATATTTCTTTTGGAGGTCATTTATTGCCTCATTTAACCTCATAACATCATAATGGCTCTATTTGACTTAGTCTACTCTTGTTTGAGTTAAAATGACAGCAGAGAATTATTTGAGCCACTCCTACTGTGTTACTACATGAAGATACCTTTCCAATAGCTTCTTATCTTTAATAAATCGCAAGTCGCCACTAAAAAAGTGCTGTGTGCCACGGTGTAAGAATTTTCTGGATTCAGAGCCTACACTTGGTACTGACTGTGGTAGAAGCCTTGTTGTATTGTGGTAGCAGTAACAGCCACTCATTATCTGAAAAAGGGAGAGGACTTCACAGAGAAGAGCACTTGAGATTCCCTAAAAGATTCGAACTAGAAGTATGAAGAGCAACTTCTTTTAAACAAAATGTACTTGTGTAAATATGCTTGAGAAAGTGTTGTGTATATAGATGTTTGCTTTATAGGATTGGTTGGAAAAATAGATAGAGGGCAGAAATATGTTCAGGAATTTTGTCATGGTCTCCGGAAAGTAAAAAGTCTAAAATTGTGACTCAAAAAGCTAAGGGAATGTGAATTCTGCAGTTTTCAGCAAAGAAATTTTAGGTATATTTCTAATTTTGTAGGCATTCTTTACACTATAATCATAAAACTTCTTATTCTAACCCACTTTGGATGTATATTTTCTCTTTTCTTTAGTTCCAAATATTATCATTTAACAATAAATGCTTTTTTACTTGGGCTGTTTTTAAAAAAGAGCACAAGAAATGTTCTCTCTTTCCATGGGAGCACACAAAATATGGGTCTGATATTCATGCTTTCTCTAGAGATGCTAGAAAGTAAGTAGGGTAACTTTTTAATGAAACTTAAGCTAGCCTCTGCTAATGATGACCTTCATTATGTGACTGTTTTATTTCTTTCCCACCCCAAACTCTTACTGCCATAGTTGTGGTGTCTCACTTGCCTGTTCTATGCCTGAACTCTGTCTCTGGTTTCAGACTTTTGTGTGATCCTCAACAGAGAACTAATCTGATTTGCCAGGATAGTTTAGTGGCAGTTTTTGAAGAATAGAGACACCCTTCCTTTTTTGTTGTTTTGTTTTGTTTTTGCACCACACGCAGTAGTGCTTTAAGAGGTCATTAAAATTAATGTTTAAAATGTACTAATTTATATTTTATTTAGTGTCTGTCGGGATGGAATTCTTCTTTGTCAAACACCCATTGACTTAACTCTACGTAAGTGTTAAACCACGAGACACATTGAAATATATATAATTTGGTTAAGTAATTAGACCAAGAGGCCCCTGAGTAACACAAATGTTTCTCATCCTGCAGAGAATTGTTCTGGAGGTGCTGAGTATGTGGACTGCAGAGACCCTAAAGCACAGAGAAGAGTGGATAGAACATGTAGCACTAGAAACATACCCACTTTTGATGTAAGTGACAAGAGCTCAGCTTTCCGAAACTTTCAATTATTTCAAGACTAAAGGAAATATTAGGTTCTGTTATTTATTGTGTCTTCTTTTGATTCGTTAAGGTAACTAACTCTAAAGGTATGTTTGGTATTTTAACATATTGCAAAGTATGCAAATAATGAGATATACATGAGTTATACTATTGCCTCATTGTGTATTTCATATTTATTTCTGTAGGAGAACTTGGCCTGCAAACGTGGGTGCTACTGTCCAGAAGGAATGGTTAGAAATTCTAAAGGGCAGTGTGTCTTCCCTGATGATTGCCCATGCTCATTTGGTGGACGAGAGTATGACCAAGGAAGTGTCACCTCAGTTGGCTGCAACACATGGTATATAAGACAAGATTCTAGTCTATTTGTTTTCAATATTACAAAGTGTCTGATCAACTTATTTTATGGCAAAGAAATAATAGTTTTCAGATATTTGAATAGACAATGGTCAAAGGCAGTTAGAAAAATGCTACTTCTAGAGAGAAACTTTATATAGCATAATATATGACCATCATATAATTAATTGAAGACAACTAAAAATTTAAATACTTTAAAATAGTGTCCTGTTTTTTTCTTACAAAAAAAGTATGAATCTTGCAATAACCCTATTCCTACATTCTATTACTTTACTTTTAGTACTTGCATAAAAGGATCTTGGAACTGCACACAAAACGAATGTCAGACCACTTGTCACATCTATGGTGAAGGTCATGTTAAAACTTTTGATGGAAAAAGTTACAGCTTTGATGGTCTCTGCCAGTATTCATTTCTTGAGGTAAGTACAAGAGTGTTATCTGAAATCAGAGCATTCCTATGAAATTTTTTTTGCCAACTGAAATGGTATAATGCAAACAAGCACATAGGTGGAGTGTAGTGGACACTGGTAAAGAAATTGGTGTTGAAACCGTGTGCTCCTAAAACCCAGTCATGAATAAATTTGTGATTCACTGTGATTAAATAAAATGGAGACTAAAACACTTCCTAGTCCCCCAAATAACTTACATTTTGTGCTAACTAGTACATGAAGTGCATTATACTCACAAAGAGTAAATATGGGAATTGTGGGGCTGGAGAAATAGCAAGGAGGTAGGACATTTGCTTTGCATGCAGAAGGACAGTGGTTCAAATCCCAACATCCCATATGGTCCCCCAGTCTGCTAGGAGCTATCTCTGAGCATAGAGCCAGGAGTAACCCCTGAGTGCTGCCGGTTGTGAGCCCCAAAATTGTCTGACAAAGAGCCAGCTTCGTGCCATAGGTCCTGAGGACAAACTTTGCAGGGCCACTCTTGCTGTCTGGGTACTGCTGCCTCTCAGACAGTGCTGTAAAGCAAGACTTATTTTTAATGTTTTATAATAAAAGCATAATTAACCAATGAATTCAGTTAACTATGGCTCAATTCCCAACACCACATGGTCCCTATTTATCACCAAGTGTAGTTCATGCAGGGCAATTCCTGCATGACAAGACCTGAATATCACATCTTCAGACCCCTGCATTAAATTGCGACCTGATTGGATGAGAACTTCAGGGAAGAGAAGGACATTTTTCAGGTCTCTAGAGCATTGTTTGGGATACTCCTCAGTGTTCAGTATGAATTGTTTTAACACCAATACTACCAGCAACAATGACAATTATATTGTATGATTACATTCTCAGCTTCTTTGCTGAGCTAATTTAAACATTTTATTATGTTTAATAATAATAGTACCCAAAGGCTGATGTTCTTCCTATGATAAAAAATATTAGGTTTTAAAATTCTGTATAAAAACTCAGATTTACTTAATTTCATATTTCTTGCTCATCACTTACAGATAACTTGTTTTCTGAGTTTCACATGGGTAAAACGTGGATTGTTTAGTATATATGTCTTATTTTATTTGATATAAAGTACCATAATGTCACTGAGGTGAAAAAAAAAACGTAGCTTTAATTAGTTATTGGCAGAGTACAGAGTGAACCCATGATGGAAAACTATATAATTTAAATTAGGGGTCTTCAAATTTTTTAAACAGGGGGCCAGTTCACTGTCCCTCAGATCGTTGGAGGCCAGACTATAGTAAAAACAAAAACTACGAACAAATTCCTATGCACACTGCATATATCTTATTTTGAAGTGAAGAAACAAAATGGGAACAAATATAGTATGTGGCCCGTGGGCCGTAGTTTGAGGACCACTGATTTAAATACTTTATGATAGAATTCTAAATTTATATGGGAAACAAGATAGAACTAGATCAAGGATGCTTACCTATAAATGGTCACTTGAACAATTGTCCTTTGGAAATTCTACAGCATAGCATTTGGTAATTTTTTGAATTTAAGGAGCCAGCCCAGAAATATTTGTCTGATATAATGTAATTTATATCCTTGTTCATGCTACTAATAAAGATATTAATTTAATCTGTCAAGGATTACTGTGGTCGCGAAAATGGCACATTCCGTATTTTAACGGAAAGTGTCCCCTGCTGTGAAGATGGCCTTACATGTTCAAGAAAAATCATAGTAGCTTTTCAGGTGAGGTACTATTTCTCTTTTTTAACTTTCTCTCAGATTGTTAGTAACCAAATAAAACTGATTTCTTACAAGTTTCCCTTTCTAATTCACAGGATCAGAACGTTGTCCTGCATGATGGTAAAGTAACAGCTGTCAAAACTACAGAAAGTAAGGATTGTAAACTCAGTGAAAATTCATACACTGTACACACAGTTGGTCTGTACTTGATTGTGAAGTTCGTAAGTGGAGTGACCATGATTTGGGATAAAAATACAAGAGTTTCTGTTATATTGGACCCACAATGGAATGTATGTATATTTATTCAATTGTTATATAATAGTAGAGAAAGATAGTAGTAGAGATAGATAGTAGAATGATATTAGAGAAAGAAATAAATGCAATAACCAGTAGGCATCCTATTTTAATATTAGTTGATTTTTTTGCATGTTCATTTAGATTTTACATAATATAATTTTGAAACAATTGGTGAATATATTGTAATGATAAGTATTCTTTCCACAACTAGTCTAAGAATCTAAGTATATGCATATATAATTTAAAGTTAATGAATATAACATTTAAAACATTCTCATGGTATTTTATCTCAGTTAGTACTTATCTGATAAGTAATACTATATATTTTTATATAGAATATCTTGGTTTAAATGAAGCAGAATATTTCCCACAAATAATGGTTTCTTTACAAATCTGTCATTTAAAATAGATCCATGAGAGAATGTATACATGATGATTATAGTCATGATATCTTTAAGTATCTGCTTATCCTCTGTACAACCTTAATATATTTCACTTTAATCTATATCTCTGCTGTCATCTATTACTATTTCTCACTGCTCCCAGAATAACATCCAGTTAACCTCCCCACAGGGCAAAGTATGTGGTCTTTGTGGCAATAACAATGGTGATCTTAAGGATGATTTCACAACAAGATACTCGTCAGAAGCTTCTGGAGTCCTGGAATTTGGAAATAGTTGGAAAACTAGTCAAGAATGCTCCGACACAGTAGCTCAAACTTTCCCATGCGACTCAAACCCCTATTGTAAAGCCTGGGCTGTACGGAAATGTGAGATCATCCGGGACAGCACCTTCAGGGAGTGTCATAGCAAGGTAAGGTGGCAAGGACAATACTCTCAGTACTGCATGAGCACTGTGGAAGTGCTCACAAGGCCTGACGTGTGTGCCCCTGCAGGTGGATCCCAGCTCTTACTATGATGCATGCATCGAGGAAGCATGTGCCTGTGACATGGAGGGCAAATACCAGGGTCTCTGTACGGCAGTGGCCATGTATGCAGAGGCGTGCAGTGCCGTCGGCGTCTGTGTCACTTGGAGAAAACCAGATCTCTGTCGTAAGTCAAGTCTCTGCATTGCTGTTTGAAAGAAAAATATGTGAAATTATTTTGCTGGACAATCTTCATAATTTTTTAACACGTATAATCTTGTAGCTAGAAAGGTTTACAACAGGCTAACAACACACAACACATCAAATTAAATTTAGTTTCCAATTCTTTCATATTCACAAGAGGGGAAACTTGATACTGATATGAAATACACCTTATGATAATTATACCAACAATGAACTAATAGCCCATCTAGATATAATCATAAACTCTTTTCTATATCTGTTAAATACTAGTTTTCATTTAATTTCCTCCATATGAGCTAGAAAATTTTCATAGTGTGATAGTCCAGATAAAGCAGAAACTGAATATCAATTGAATCTAACTCTGTAGTGGATGTGATGATTTCAATAGAAATTTATCAATTATTTTTTCTTCTAAAGGAAGATGTTATGAGAGAGCAAATATGACCAAGAGAAATGTCAAATTAAAAGTTGCATTTTATTCATTTATAAAGAACATTATAGACTACACTGAAACATCTCGTTCTCTCATTTAAGACTTATTTGAATTTTAGTATCTATTATTATTTTATTCACCCTAATATTTGGAGATTAGTTTTTCTCATTTTAAGTTGAACATAAGAAAAAGCTAATGAATATAACATTTCAAACATTCTCATTTACCTCAGTTGGCACTTATCTGATAAATAATACCATATATTTTAATATAGGACATCTTAGTTTATGTGAAACATCATGAATAATCATTAATAATTAAATTATTTTAATAATTAATTATTAATGATACTCATTAATATAGACTATAGCCTAAAAATATCACTGGGAAAATAAATGTTTACCTTTCAATCCAAACCAGATTTACTGTGAGCAGAGTTTAATTAGCTACCTCCCCATTTCCTGAGCTATTTTAGCTTACACATTAATTTTTTTTCTTTTTATCTTTTTGGTGCCATGACTGGGATTAATTTAAACAATGGGTAAAATATAATAATTTTAGGTCTCTTTATTGTTAATATCATACAAGTTTATTTTACTTTTATATACTTTGAGAAATACAAGGTGAAAATTGACATGCAATTAATGGAAGTAATTTGATGTGTTTCAACTATAGCGGTCTACTGTGATTACTACAATGCTCCTGGAGAATGTAGCTGGCATTATGAACCTTGTGGTACCGTGACAGCAAAAACATGCAAAGATAGAGTCATTGGGCAGAAATTTTCAGCTCATTTAGAAGGTAAGGCATATTTTAATAAAGTTGATTAAGTAGAACAAATTACGTTGATAATTTAAAATAAGAAAATGTTAGTTTTTACCAGCAGTGTCCCAGATTTTTGTAATTTAATGAAGTTTTTCTCTCTATAATATTAGAAATATTTTATCTGTACATACATTATATTTTAATAGGCAATAAAAATAGAATACAGTGCTGAGATTACATTGTCAGCCTTTAACTAAACAATGTATTTTCAGAATGTGAAAAACTATAATCTCACTTGAATAGGATTATCACACAAAAAATATACTCTCTTCATTTATATATCTCAGAGAAAAAGAAGCAGAAAGAAAACAAAAAAGTAAAATCTTTCCAAATGTCACATTTGTGCTAAATGTCTAGTTATTTTCAATCCGTTTTAATATGATTACTATGCCTTCATTTACATTTGCAAAAGTAGAATGAACATTAACATTTCAAGATACTTACTACAAAGTCTTTTTTTAATGTTCAACATCATGCCCATCATTAAAGAAGTACATCACTTAAAAATACTTTAGGGAACACTTTAGAAAAAAAAATTCAATAGGAGTTGTGTGGACAACCTAGGAGTTCTGCGGTTTAATGGAAAAGAGCATGCCTTGTATATTTGAGACACTGTGTTTGACTTCTGGTACAATGAAAATGAATAATAAAAACATCAACTAGCAAAAAGTTAAATAAATATTCGTGGGTTTTCAGATTGACCATTCATTATAACAGAATATAAATTCTGTTCAATTAATTTTCATTAAGAATGTAATGTTTGGGCCTGAGCGGTGGCGCTAAAGTGTCAGCCTTGTAAGCGCTAGCCTAGGACGAACCTCGGTTTGATACCCCAGGGTCCTATATTATGGACCCCCCCAAGTCAGGAGCGATTTCTGAGAACATAGCCAGTAGTAACCCCTGAGCGTCAACGGGTGTGGCTCAAAAACAACAACAACAACAAAAAGAATGTAATGTTTTGTTATTCTTTGCTTCAGTTAGTTTAGATAACTTTACCACTATGGGGCAAGTTGTAGCCCAAGAGATGATGTGTTTTGTTTTATTTATTTATTTTTTCATATAGGTTGCTATGCTAAGTGTCCAGACGATGCTCCTTATTTGGATGAAAACACCATGAAATGTGTCCGCTTATCAGAATGCAGCTGTTTCTACAATGATGTTATACCAGCTGGAGGAGTGATCCAAGATAATTGTGGAAGAACATGGTATGTTCTCTCCTGCTTTTTCAATTAAGCAATTCTTGAAGTTTTATTTGGAAAAAAGATAAGTAAATGGGGCTGGAGGCATAGATTAGACAGAGTGATAGTACAGATGTGAGAGGTCAACCTTGATTTGATTTCAGGCATTGTATCTGGTTCCACAAGCACCTCGAAGAGTGATCCCTGAGCACAAAGTCAGGAGTAATCCCTGAGCAGTGTTCCATGGCCACATTCCAAATAAAGAAATGGGATGGAGGGAATGGTGCAAAGGCCTGGAGTGTATGTTTTGCTTGCTGGAGACTTCTCTTTAATCCCTGACACCACCAGGATGTGGCCCCTAAAAAGAAACCAAATCTAAAAGAAGGAAGAAATATGTGTACAACATTTACCTTTGTTTTTCTCAACAAGGTCAACTTTATGTTGACCTTTATATCAGTTATATTATCTTAGCATTTTAGTAAACACACATACCATAAGTGACTATTGAGTCTCAAACTTAATAATGCAGAAGAAAGGACAAAAATACTACAATGCAGTTTTAGGTAAAAGTAGCATTGCTTCATTATAGCATGCTTTCATGTTTGTAGGCTTTCAAAAAGTCACTTGGATTCCAAAAAGGTGTGAATCCCCGAGTGCACTTAGTTTCTCCTAATGTGTCTTAAAACTGACCATGTGAAAACTGACTCTACAGTTGGCTACAAGAGCATATTTTTAGATTCCAAAAATTTCTCTATGGGACATGGATAAGGGTTAGAGCACATGAAAAAAAATGTGTGGTTTGCATTTATGGTCTGTTCCTGAGAAAATAATTACTTTTTACTTTTACTTATTTGATTCTATTTTAATTTTCAGTTAGACAATTTGACATTTTATATCCAAGAGCTGCATGCTACTAAGCGCTTACATTTCAACTAATTTCTTTTTAAAATATTAACTTTCAGCTACTGCATCGCTGGAGAGCTGGAGTGTAGTGGTAAGTGTCTGTAATCCTTAACTTAAAAGTAAGTAACTTTAATTGGCTTAGGCAGAATGACAGCTGGAATTTGGCATCAGAGATCTTGGATAGCAGAGGAGTAGCTTAGTCGAGGTACCACTGTCGGTAGGAAAGGCTCAATCCAGGGTATTTGTTCCATTGAGTCTCTTGCTACCAGTGCCTCCCACCCTTTCCAACAGCTTATAGTTGCAGGATTCTTTACTTGCAGCTCAGTTGCATCTGTGTCCTGGTTCAGACAGGAGTGAGGTAGTCAGCCAGAAGAGGGTAGTAAAGGGATGCGGATGTGAGTTAATACAGAAACTTGTAATAGAAGGGAGACTCCTAAGCAATACACACAGTTGGGGCTGGAGCCATAGCACAGCAGTAGAGTGTTTGCCTTGCACTCAGACAACCAAAGACGAACCTTGGTTCAATTCCCAGCACCCCAGATGGTCCCCTGAGCCTGCCAGGAGCAATTTCTAAGCCCAGAGCCTGGAGTAATCTCTGAGTGTTGCAGGGTGTGACCCAGAACTCATGAGCTAAATAATTTTTATGAATTGTATAACTAAAACTAAAAAGAGACCATTGTAAGGAAACAAGGATTATATATATAGAATTATTTTCAAGCTTATTATTTCTGTCAGTAATGGAAATTTATTTTTATTTCAGAAACAGGAACAAATTCAACATTTACAGGTAAAATTATCTTTGTATTTTGAGCTGTTTTTCTATTGCTTTTTATGGATAATCCTTCATTTCTTCTTTTTTTTCTTTGTGGTTTTCTTACATGTAAATCCTTTTTAATGAGTGTGCTGTTACAGACATTTTAAGTTAAAATGAAGCTACTAGAAAATATCAAAATATGCTTAAGTGAAGTTATAAATACAAATGAATGTGATGTTCATTAAATATCATAATCCAAAATTTTTGTAGACTATTAGGACAAGTGGAGTGAAATAGAAGTAAATGTGGTTGGTAGAATTAATTAATTAATGATGGAAATAAGTGTAGTATATATCAAAGTAGGGAGATAAGACAGCAAAGATAAGGTTCTTGTCTTGCTTGGGTTCATTCTCCAGTACCTTATAGGGTCCCCGGATTCCACCAGGAGTGAATCCTGGACGCAGAATCAGAATGAATTCCTGAGCATTGTTCAGTGTGCTCTGAAAAAAACAAACAATAAAAAAGTATTATGTATTACTGGGAGTGATTTGAAAACAGAAGTCAAGTGAATTTATTTATTTATTTTTATGCTATACCTGGGTGAAGCTCAGGGCACACTCTTTGCTCGCGATTCACAGGGACTGAACCTAGATAGGCCACATGGAGGCAAACAACCACCTGCTGTACTGTCATTTCAACCCTGAATTCATTTTCTTAAAACTCATTAATTTGTTGAAGCATTTCCAGTAAGTTTATTCAAGAGAATATGGCAAATGTTGTTTAACTTTAGTTTGGGGACATTTAATCCATTGTAAGTACAGGCATATTGAAATTTGCTAAGGCATTTAGTCAGATTTTCTATTTTGTGTAATACAGGCAGGATTTTGGATTTTGTTTCTCATTGATTGTTATTTGGAGATGGTTGTGTGTTATCTATAAAATGCTGTTTAAATTTTATTTTTATCAGTCAACTACTCCAATATAAAGTATTGTCAGGGCTCTTGAATCATACTTCTTTATCCTTAAGTAGACATTTTTATTTATCTTCTAAGGTCTTACTAAATTCTATCAATAGCTATTTTCTTCGTAACATACAATATGGAGTGAAATGAAAATATAAGCACATAATTTTAAAAATAAATTCTTTAATTGAAGAATCATGATTATTGAATTTCGGTCAGACAGTATTCAACACCGTCACCAGTACACATATCCTGCCACCATTGTCCCCAGCTCCCTTCCTGCCCTCCCCCTCCCCGCCTGCTTCTGTGGCAGAATATTACTTCTCTCTATCTCTCTCTTTTTCTCCTTCAGATTCTGTGGCTTCAGGTATCATACATATAACTTTACCTCCTTTCAGCACCCAGTTCTTGTCCAAAGTAATAATTTCCAACAATCTCTGTCATAGTGATCCTTTTTCTGTCCTAAATGAACTTCCCTGCTTGTTGTGTCAAGCTTCCTATCATGGACTGATCCTCCTGGTTCTCATCTCTATTTATATATTTACTTATTTTTGGTTTTGGGATCATGCTGGATTCAGGAGTTATGCCTTGTGTTTTTCTATTTTTACTTTTATTAATTTTTTATAATATCTTTATTTAAGCACCATAGCTACAAACATGTTTGTAGTTGGGTCTCAGTCATAAAAAGTACACCTCCTTCACCAGTGAAACCTTCCAGCCACCAAAGCCCCCCACTTTTCCCTTTTCCCCAACCCTGCCTGTCTTTGAGACAGGCATTCTATTTCTCTTATTTACTACCACTGACATGATAGTTGTTGGTGTAGTTATTTCTCTAATTGTACTCACCAATCTTTGTGGTAAACTTCCTATTGTGAACTGGTCCTTTCAAGCCTTATCTCTATTGTCTCTGAGTATTATTACCATACTGTCTTTTATTTTTCTTAAATCTCATGAGACTATTCTGTGTCTTTCTCTTTCCTCTGACTCTTTTAACTTATAATATTAGTTTTCATGTCCATCCATTTATAGAAAAATTTCATGTCTTGATTTTTCCTTACAGTAGCATAATATTCTATAGTGTTTATGTACCACAATTTCTTTTTATGTTTGCTTTTGTTTTGGGCCACACCCAGTGATGCTCAGAGGTTACTCCTGGCTATGCACTAAGAAATCACTCCTGGCTTGGGGGACTATATGGGATGCTAGGGATCGAACTGAGGTTCATCCTGGATCAGCCACGTGCAAGGCAAACACCCTACCACTGCACTATAGTTCCAGCCCTATGTACCACAATTTTTTTTTGTTTTTTTGGGGGCACACTCGTTTGATTCTCAGGGGTTACTCCTGGCTAAGCACTTAGAAATTGCCCCTGGCTTGGGGGGGTGCATATGGGACGCTGGGGGATCGAACTGCGGTCCTTCCTTGGCTAGTGCTTGCAAGGCAGACATCTTGCCTCTAGCGCCACCTCATTGGCCCCGTACCACAATTTCTTTAGTCACTCATCTGTCTGTTGTCAGGCATGTGGGTTTTTTCCAGATTCTGGCTATAGTAAATAGAACTGCAATGAACAAAGGCATGGGAAGGGCTTTTTTGTATTGTGTTTTTTGTGTTTCTAAGATGTATCCCCAGGAATGGTTTTACTAGGTCATATGGGAGCTCAGTTTCCACTTTTTTGAGGAATCTCCATATTGTTTTCCTTAAAGGCTGGACTAAACAGCATTCCCACCAGCAGCGAATGAGAGTTCCTTTCTCCCCAAATCCCCACCAGCACTGATTATTCTTGTTCTTTGTGATGTTTGCCAGTCTCTGTGGTGTGAGATGGTACCTTACTGTTGTTTTGATTTGCATCTCACTGATGTAGTGATGTGGAACATGTATTCACGTGCCTTTTGTCCATTTGTATTTCTTCTTTGAGGAAGTGTCTGTTCATTTCTTCTCCCCAATTTTGATAGCGTTAGATGTTTTTTCTTGTTAAGTTCTGTCAGTACCTTGTAAATCTTATGTGATGGATATAGGATGAATAGTTTCTCCCATTTCTTCCATTTCTCCTGGCTCTGCATTCAGAAATTACTCTTGGTAGGTTCAGGGTACAATATGGGATGCTGGATAAACCTGGGTTGGCTGTGTGTAAGTCAAATGTCCTACCCACTGTGTTCCAGCTGCAACCATTGTTTTTAGATATTATCTATCATTTTTATATCCCCCAAATTAATATAATTATTCTATATTTATTTCTCTCTTTCTGACTCATTTCGCTAGCATAAAACTTGCCATCTTTATCCATGTATAAGCAAATTTTTTTTTTTTGGTTTTTGGGCCACACCCAGTGACGCTCAGGGGTTACTCCTGGCTATTCGCTCAGAAGTCGCTCCTGGCAGGCACAGGGGACCATATGGGGAACCGGGAGATCAAACCGTGGTCCGTCCTAGGTTAACACAGGCAAGGCAGGCACCTTACCTCCAGTGCCACCACCCGGCCCCTTATAAGCAAATTCTATTACATCATTTTTCCTAACAACTGTGAAGATGTGTAAGATTCCATTGTTAAGATTGCCATAGTTTCTTTTTTTTTAACCACTCATTTGTTCTAAGGCACTTGGGTTGTGGACATGTTCAAAAAAAAACTATAAATTGGTTCCCATATGACCAGCAATACTGCTCCTAGGAATATACCATAGGGGACCGAAAACACAATGCAGAAAAGCCATCTGCATGCCTATGTTCATGCAGCAGTGTTCACAATAGTAAGCACACTGTTTAAAACATTTACATATGCAAATGATTTATGAACTGATGTTTTAGGATATATTTCCCAGAAAATTATTTAAATTGTATATTTTGATTAAATTGTTCTTTCCTAAGCAGAATCTACTACAACTGGCACCTCCAAACAAAGCACCACAGCAGGTAACACACCTAATAGTTTTTACTTCCAAATTTGAATAATGTTATTTTGCATTTAAATTATTTAGCAATTCTCAGTTTTGTTATTCTCTATTTCTAAATTGCTAAGTCATAGTTCTATATCAGTCATAATATTATAGAAAATTTTTTCTAGGAAAAGTTACATGTGCTAAAAGGGAAGATTATGTACTACTAATTTCAATAAAGTGGCTACTATAAAAATTTTCAGTTCTTTAAAAATAATTTACATTTGGGGCCCGGGAGATAGCATGGAGGTAAGGCGTTTGCCTTTCATGCAAAAGGTCATCGGTTCGAATCCCAGTG
>PVKC010032207.1:0-14317 GCA_004027635.1 Crocidura indochinensis | reverse complement strand
TTTTTTACAGTATAAATAAGTGAGAAGGAATATTCATAGATGCTGAGACATAAAGTAATTCAGTTATGAGGATGCAGGGCTGGGATTCACTGCATTCCATCTAGGTGAGGTAGAGACCTCTGGGACCACAAGCAAGAAAAGAAAGACAGTCACTTTACCTGATTTCAGTGGTCAAGAGAGGCTATTGAGTTGCAGTCTGTTGAACCCTAAGAATAGTAAAACTAGTTCCTTAGTGTACCCAGGAGGAATACTACCCAGACTGGAGTACAGAACTGGGAAATTCCCTGCTTGTACACCTTGTTGTTTAGATGCGCATGCCTAGGGGGTCTTCTCTCTGGGACCAGAAACTTTTAGGTTTTGGATGTCCAGATTTCAATGTCTTATCTCCTCTTCTAATCCCTCAAGAGGTATTCATATGTCACCCCCACCTTTATGACCTTGTTATTAATTCATATTTAGTCCAGTCTTACAAAGGTCATGACACTTGGCACAAAAAAGTTTCCGATTATTCTTCCTGCATTGTACCAAATAGGAAAAATATTGATGTTATGAAATGACCTTTGAGTCATTGTAGTGGCCAAGCCTTCTATCTAGTTCAAAGAATAAATACATAGAGTCTCAAAGCAATGTTTTTTTTTTTTATCAGTTTAGTAAAATCCAAATTGATTCTTCAGAATATATGGTCCTCTAGTCTACAAAGTGGGCAGTCTACTGTTGGGTGTTGTCATCCCCTTTGCACCATTAACATAAACTCCTAAAGTCCCAGCATGGAATTTTCCATATAAGTGACTGATGGTCTTTTCTGGTGGCAGCCTTGAAATATAAAGTCCCCAAATAAAGGACACTAAACAGAAAGATGAAAATTGGACTCTGGACTGCACTTTAGCAACTCAGTGCTTTTTTTTCTTCAGTGAGGACTATGAAGACATCTCACTTCTCCTCTAGTGCCCAATACTGGTTTCTCAATATTGAGATGGGGGAATGTCCAAGGTATAACTGTGGAGAAATGTAACTGCAAGTATGAAGTACCTATACATTACACCCTTCTTTTCCGTATCTCTTTGGATTCTTAAATGAAGTCCCATCATTCATTCCCTTACTGCTCTGCTTTGGCAATTCCCTTCACTGTGGTGGATCCAGCTGCCTCTTCCATCATTAGTTGCTGTTCATTGCAAATAATAGCAATGATGATGATCTTAACTGTCATTATTTTTTCTCAATATGTTCCCTTCTCTAGGCTGCAGACACTTGCAGGCATTACCTCCCCCATGAAAACGAGGCTACTCTCCAACTCTTTGTTCCAGAGCAGAATATCTCTGATACAAGAGGAGAGTATGATGTGAGGAGACAGTGAGAAAAAAAACCCTGCCTTTCAGAATGTTGCTAATGCACAGGTGTCAGCACCTGGGAAATGCGAATGGAGAAGAGCTGTCTTTGAGATGGCACAGTGTGAAGTTGTTTGAGCCCAGAGTGGCCAGGCACATCTCAGCCCTGCCACCCCGAGGATGCCCAATCCTGCAGCACACTGTTATATTTCCCCTAATCTCTTGGTTTATTCTGAATTCACTCTAGAAGACTTTCATTCTAACAATTTTTCTCTTTGAAGGAATAATCTCAACAGACCAACAGTAGAACCACTGAAAGTAGTGTGAGGTAGAGGAAAGATATTAGCTCACCAACGTCTCAACTCTAACCTTACTAGCTATGTGATGCAGGCCTGTAGCTGGACTCCTCAGTCCTCACTTCTTCACTGGAAACCAGCAAAGAATAAGAGTGAGACACTGCATTAAGTGAACATTAAAGAAACTACTTAAAACAGTGCATTCAAAAGCTGAATTAGACTTCAGTTCTCTGCATAAAGACTAAAACACAAATTGTCTAAACAAGAAAGCAAGACAATGCCTTTCCAAATACAATTTTCCACTTTCACACAGTTGCCATTTCACAAAAGCAGCCATCATCAGGACATTCTCTGCAGCAGTCATTTCTGCTTTTGAAGAATCCAAAGTGGGGCTAGAGAGATAGTGCAAGGGTTAAGACACTTGACTTCAACATAGGCAACCTGGGTTTAATCTCTGACTCCCCATCTGTTCCCTTGAGCCCCACCAGGAGTGATCCCTGAGCATAAAGCCAGGTTTAAGCTCTAATCACTGTGGGGTGTTGCCCCCTTAACCAACCAACCAACCAAACAACAAAATGAGAACCCAAAGAGATGCTAGGGTTCCTGGTCTCCAGAAGATGAGCCTGTATTTGTTTGCTAGTTAAGTGAGAGCCTCTCTTTCTATGCCTCTGTCCTTGCTTAGAACCTTGTCAAGGAGCCTCTGTCAGAGATTGCTTTGGTAGATTCTCTTTCCTGTAATCTGGCAGGCCTGAAGCTCTGAATTTCACATGAGTCTTTTTTTGTGACACACTACACCCCCATTGTAGTCGCTCCCTCATGTTATAACCCCCTCATGGGCAGCCAGAACATGACCAGGGCATGTTCTTCCTCTAAAGACAGGGCATTAGACATTGTCTAGGAAGGGTTTTTACAATTTAAAACAGAACAAAAATAAAATAAAGTAAAATAAAAACAAAAACAAAGCTTTCAAAGACAATGCCTCAAGGGTCCCTGGAGATTCCCAAAAGTAGCTAACTGAAAAAACCGTTTGCTTTCTTAAATGCACTCCCACCTGCCCCCCACACACCCCCACTGCCGCCAGGCCTTATCCAGAACAGCCAACTCTATCTGTAAATGGCGACCATAGAAAATGTATCCTGGTGACTTGGTGCGAAAGATAGGCAAGGCTCCTAAAAAATCTTCTTGGAGGCTTATCACCTTCTTCTGGCTCCACGGCAGGCTCAGGCTGTGGGACTGGAGGAAACAGGCTGTCTGTGAGCCGAGACAGGGTCTCATCAACAACTGATAAGGCCTCTGCAAGCAGCAGGCTCCGTAGGGCTTACTGGCCTGCTCACAAATGCCAGACATTTGCGAGAAAACGCAGAGTCCAGTGACCTCTAGTCATACCCCCAGAGTCAGTCCTGAGCAGGATTCACCTCTACCTGGGAAAGCCAAGCAGTCACCCCCCCCCCCACCGCAGGGATAATTAATCCATGGGTGCACGGATTTAGCATTGTATAGCATGTCAGGTGAATGAGTCACAAAATGTACTCAATTCTTTTAGATTTCAAACATCAAAACAGTTCCCAAGAACAGACTTTCTGTAGGTTTGGAGGAAGACAGTGAATATGAAAATGAAGAGTTATACTCCTGCAAGGTCTTAACAGCCTTTCACCATTGTGTCATTTTGCTTCACCAATTTACATTTGAAATGTCTACACTTTGAATGAATTAGTTTCCCTGGAAAAATGCAAATATTTGCTCAGGTTGACTCTGGCTTTGTGAAGAAGTATTACAAATAAAGGTGGGATCCTACATCAAGTATTGTCTGTTTTTTAATTTTTTTAAATGTATATAGGGCATGGGGAAATAATTCAAGTGGTAGACCACGTGCTAAACATGAGCGCGGGGTCCTGAGCACTGATCCTTGGCATGGAATGATCCCTAAGCACTGAGCTTTAAATAGTCAAGCACCTGCAGTCCTGCCCAGCACCTCTGAAAGTAGTCGTCTCTTGCCCAAGTAAAAGCTGACTTAATGAAAAATGTAATACTGAAATATTTTCAATGAGGAGTACTTGAAGACTGTCATTCTTTGGCAGATGCTAATTCCGATTTAGGCTAGCGAAGGTGCTGAATGATACAGACAGACAGAATGCCACCCTGTGGAAGAAGCAGAGAGAAGACGCATTCACATAGGAAGAACTGCGATCCAGAGTCTGTTGCAGTAAAGACAAGTTCTTTGTGATGGAAGATTCTGGAAAAGTCCTGAGAAGAAAGTATATGAGTAGAAGTAAATGAAGGAGACTGAGTGGTGCAGCAGTCTGAGAGGAAGAGTAGCCCAATGTGAGGGCATACCTGGGCAGAAACTGGAGATTAATGAGTGTGTCAGGTGGAGACACGCAGGAGCCTCTAATGTCAGGCTGTGGAATTATCTGATGAAGGAATGGGAGTCAAGGGCAGCAGAAATCCAGGAGGGACTGTGAGAGACAAATGGAAGAAACATGGGAGTCCCAGAGAGATGAGTGAGCCTTCAACTATATGCAGAGCCTTTCTGTTAGCCCAACTAATGCCGATATCCTGCCTTCCTGTAAAATGAAGCAGTTTATCAGATTCCTTCCTCTAATACTCAAACTCTGTCCCCACCTCCACTTCCACCCCACCTCCAATTTTATCTCCACCTCCACTTCCAACTCTACCTCTACCTTTACTCCCACTTCCACCTCCATCTCCACCTCCAATCCCACTTCTATCTCTACCTCCAGCTCCAATCTCACTTCCATCTCCACCTCCACCCCTCACCCATCTCTATCTCTACCTCCACCTCACCTTCATCTCCATCTCCATCCCCATCTTCACCTTCCCTCCTACAGGAGAGGGGACTTTCTCCTGCTCGAGAAAATGAATTATCATTTCTTTAATCCTAAAATGTGATACTGGAAAAAGGAAGACATGCAAAGAGCACAGAAGAAAAGAGACTTGTAGTCAAGTTTGCAAAGCTTTAATTCTTGCAGAAGTAAAAAGTTCATTCACATAGAGAGCAGAATTAAGCCTAGGAGGGGAAAAATACCACAATTCATATACCCACTGCTTTGACAGATGTGATGCACAGCATTTGCTGTATGTGTCTTGTCTGTGTAGTAAAAACAGAAAATCTGAATTGAGTTGCTGTATAAAAATAAACCTCAAAGCTGCAAGCTAAAAAGTCAAACTTAAATTCCACAAGAAAAATGACAAATGGGAAAAAATACATGCAGAATTTTGGCTTAACTTTATATATATACATATATATTTCTTTACAAATAATCAAGAACAAGAAACAGTAAGAAATCAAATAGATAAAAGATACTACTACCCTGACAAAGCCATGCCATTTGCCCTTATCAACCACAATCATTGGTTTGCCAATGGCCCAGCTTCACTACTCAACCTTGGATCTCTGCAGAGACACCAAACCAATCAAAACTCCAGGTATTCTGGTATTTGAGCTGATTTCAATAGGAACTTTTTGGAGTGTGTGCAGGCACCCTCCCCCACCTTTTTATACTTTTGGAATCTGTGGATACTAAAATCACATCCCAGAAAAGCCACAGTCAATATCAGTAACAGAACTTGAAATTCTTGGACTATAAGGCCATGTGACAACCCTAAGTTTTTAAATACTATCATCCCAGTGGACACACACCAATTTAGATAGACATCAATTGTAGATTTGAAGTCACCAAATATGCAGAAACAAAGCTAGTAACCGAAAGATCAACTAGCAACAAGAACTTATTAAATCGTTTTTTGTTTGTTTGTTTGTTTTGTTTTGGGGCCACACCCATTGATGCTCAGGGCTACTCCTCTCTGCCTCTGCTGAGCTCATACCCTGCTTTTTAGGGTCTTCATCCAAAATGACAAGTAAGACACTGCATGAAGTAGACAGGCTCTCCCCATCAGTTTTGACCATCTAGAAACTAAGACATTTTTTTACCACTTTCGGTGACGCTCAGGAGTTACTCCTGGCTATGAGCTCAGAAATTGCTCCTAGCTTGGGGGACCATATGGGACGCTGGGGGATCTAACAGCAGTCCGTCCTAGGCTAGCGTGGGCAAGGCAGACGCCTTAAGCCTGCACCACTGTTCAAGCCCCTGATTCTGAGATATATATATCTCAGAATATATATATTGGTTTTTGGGACACACTTGGTGATGCTCAGGGGTTACTCCTGGCTATTTGCTCAGAAGTCGCTCCTGGCAGGCACGGGGGACCATATGGGGAACCGGGGGATTGAACCGCGGTCCGTCCTAGGTTAGCGCAGGCAAGGCAGGCACCTTACCTGCAGAGCCACCGCCGCCCCCGGTTCTGATATTTTTTTTGTTTGTTTTTTTTTGGGGGGGTCACACCCGGCAGTGCTCAGGGGTTACTTCTGGCTCCATGCTCAGAAATTGCTCCTGGCAGGCACGGGGGACCATATGGGGCACCGGGATTCAAACCGATGACCTTTTGCATGAAAGGCAAACACCTTACCTCCATGCTATCTCCCGGGGTCCCGGTTCTGATATTTTTAATAAAATCACTTTAATACATATGACCTGTTCCTAGTATTTTAATTTGCCTTGTTTCTATAGTTGGCAGAGCCTCCCTGACTGTAACATTCTCAATTACTAAGGGGAGAATATGGTATTGGGTGATGCAGAATTGTAAAATAGGATTGTTATATATGCGAACAAGAACTCTGTGGGTTTTCCCAACATTTTAAGTAATATATCCTGGGAAAAAATTTAAGCTTTATTTATCAATTTTTATTTTGAAAATAAGTTATTTGGCATTTGAGAATTACAAAAATTCTTCTGGGATGAACCACACACTAGCAATAGATTGTGTTGGACTTGGAACTCAGCAAGACACTGTCAAAGATAGTGTAATAGCATACATAAGGGTTTGCTAATTGGTTTGGGAATTCATGAGGGAGAGGAGTTGATAACTCTGAAGTGATTTGAGAAAGCATAACATGTTAGTATTAAAATAAAATGAAAATATGAGTTAGCAGGAAATGATTTTAGAGATTATCAGTTGTAAATTTACTTAGGTGGAAAGCTACTTTTGGCAAGAGTTACTATTATTTCCCTTTAATAAATATTTATATATTGTTTCAACTATCTTATATCAGTTGCTTGAAGTGAGTATACAGTGTGAGCACTTGGTTTTGGCATATTTATGTATGAGTGTATAGGAGAAGGTATATGTGATAAGAAAAAATAGCAATGTGTCTTCATTCAAAATAAATGACCTGGGATTTAAAATGAACTTTTTAAAAATAATATTTTTATGTAAGTACCATTATTATATACTCGCTTGTAGTTGTGTTTTAGTTATAAAAAAAGAACACCCCACTTCACCATTGCAACATTCTGTCCACCGATGTCTCCCATCTTCCTCCTCTCCCACAACCTCTGCTTGCATTCAAGACAGACATTCTACTTCTCTCACTCATTAACATTGTCATGATAGGTGTTAGTGAAGTTATTTTTCTAACTGCACTCACCACTCTTTGTGACTAACTTCGTATCTTGAGCCAGACCTTCCAGCCCTCATCTTTGTTGTCTCTGGGCATTATTACAATAATATCTTTTATTTTTCTTAAATCCCATAAATGAGTGAGACTATTCTGTGTCTATCTCTCTCCCTCTGACTTAGTTCACTCAGTATAATAATTTCCATGTCCATGCACATATAGAAAAATTTCATGAACTTTAACGATTCAAAAATGTACTAGAAATGAATGCTTAGGGGCTGGTGAGATAGCATGGAGATAAGGCGTTTGTCTTGTGGGCAAAAGGTCTGTAGTTTGAATCCTGGCATCCCATATGGTCCCCCAGCCTGCCAGGAGCGATTTCTGAGCCTGGAGTCAGGAGTGACCCCTGAGCACTGCCGGGTGTGACCCCAAAACAGAAACAAAGACAAACAAAAGAAATGAATGCTTAATAGTATAGGTAAACAGGACCTAGAAGGACATGCCAGACATAATTGTAATTGTGACTATGTTTTTTGCTTCTTGATATTACTCATTTCTTATTATGTATGTGTTAACTGCAAAAATGATAAATACTCTAAAAACCTGTAAAAAATGTACTAGAAATAACATTCTAGATCCAAGTAGTGTCACCTAGAATTTCTGGGTTTAATGCCGATCTAACTGCTCAACAAACTTATTTATTAAATAGTAATATCAAAAAGAGAGAAAATGCAGAACTGCCAAGAGTCAGCAGGGTCCTAGACCTGCTGGAGGCCAAGCAGGCAAGACCTTGACATGCTTTTCTTTAAGCCCAATTTAATAAACAAGGAAGGTAGAGACCAGGGGCTTTATAGGCCAAGAGAGGGAGAAAGATAGGAAGAGGAATCTGGGGCTAGGGTAAGGTCAGATCAAGGACTAGATACAAGGAACAGATAAACAAGGTAAAAGAATAAACCATCCAGGAAAATATAGCTGAGTCTCATAGAAATCAAAGCAAGCCGCAGCTGGGAGTAGAAACAGTCCACAGCTTCCCCAAATGCCACTCACAGCTCATACTTTACAACTCCAACCTCAAGCCTCACTCAGAGAGGGGTTTTATCCTCCCCCCATTAAACTTACAGCCAATGACAACTGATTACGGTCTTTATTGAGAAATGGGCCACACAACTTGGGGATAAATGTTGAATTATAAAACAAGGGCAATATCTTTTATCAAGAGAAATAATCAGTCTGTGCTAGAACACAAAGCGGCATAGTCTCAGAACATTTCTATATAAAATTATAGAAATTGGTAAAACAATACCTATAGATATTTGAAGAAAAACTGCCACTAAAATTTTTATATTTTTAAATTTTATATTTGCTTTCATGTGTGACCTTTAGAGAAAAATTTTCAAGAATGCAGAAACTCAAAAATAATATATAAAATATGTATTTTGCTAGGGCAGCATTGGTCAAGAACATGTTGCAACCATTAAAGAATTCAAAGTATAAAGATGAAGTGCTGAGATGCGATGTCAATGGCATTTAGCATAATGTCTAAAATAAAGTTGCCCACATACAAAAGAAGAAGGTGATAAACTAGAGCAAATATTACTGAGATTGAAAGAGAAAAAGAGCAAAAAAAGCCAAAGATGATTGATTCTTGGCAACACTCTATTGATAAACCTAGAACATGTTAATAAAGAAATTATAGACTCAAATAATTGACATCAGAAATAAAAGAACTACTATCAATACAGACCCTAAAGAGATTCAATAAATAATATTGGAATCTTCCAATAAACCTAGAAACAAAAAGTCAATACTTAGATGAAAGTGTATTTTTGAGAACCACAAATTATTGCTTTTATGGAAAAAAAATCTCTAGTACAACAATATGTTTAAAACAATATAGAGGTTCCTCAAAAAATTGAAATTGAACTCCCATATGATCCAGCTATACCACTCCTAGGGATATACCCTAGGCACATAAAGCATAATACAAAAATGCCTTCTGCACACCTATATTCATTGCAGTGCTATTTACAATAGCCAGAATCTGGAAACAACCCAGACGCCTGACAACAGCTGAGTGGCTAAAGATGCATATAAAACTATGAAATACTAGGCAGCCTTCAGAAAAAATAAAGTCATGAAATTCTCCTACACATGGATGGACATAGAAACTATTATGCTGAGTGAAATAAGTCAGAGGGAGGGAGAAAGATGGACACAGAATAGTCTCACTCATCTATGAGATTTAAGAAAAATAAGAAAGTATTGTATACATATATTGTATATATAATACCCAGAGACATTAGAGATGAGGGCTGATCCTTCCCAGTATGAAGCTTACCACAAAGAGTAGTGAGTTCAGTTAGAGAAATAACTACACTGACAACTATCATAATAATGGTAGTGCATGAGAGAAGTAGAATGCCTGTCTTGAATGCAGGCAGGGGTGGGGTAGAAAAAGATGTGGGGGGCATTGGTGGTGGGAATGTTGCACTGGTGAACAGGGGTGTTCTTTTTTATAATTGAAATTCAACTATAAACATGTTTGTAATCATAGTGCTTAAATAAAGATATTAATTAAAATATATGTTTGTCCCCAAAAACCTTCAACTTTGAAAGCCCTCCCTCTGGTTTCCTACAAAAGTAATTGGAGTCTCTACTTTGAGTTTTCCGCCATGTGTGTTTCTGCCCCATCAGAGTTTGTCATGAAAACACAATGTAAGCATGACTTCAGAGTTGCTCAGACAACAGCTGACTTTGTGAGGACAGTGACATATGTGAAGATGTAAATTGGAGCCTTATTGGAGTAATCAGTTTTCATTCTATTCAGGATAATTCTTCTTTGCTGTTGCTTGCTACTCATTGAGTAGAAGTGCCATTGGATTGGTTCCTTATCTTAACTGTTCTCTACCTCGAGAGATCTTTCTCTTCCCAATAAAGAGCTGTGTCTTAGGGAGAAGCGGTTTTCAGTTTTGTTTCCATAGCTTGTTAATCTGCCTGCTAGTATCTCTTGCTAGGAACTGAAGGCTTGTGGTGGGAATTGCCTGAACCTGTTTTATTGCTTTCAATCTGTGTGGATTATTTTCTGTGTCAGCATTTGCTCCCAAACCAGTGTCTCCCCAATCCTTTGGGATTGGGGCATGAGGCTTCTGCTTCAAAGTCCAACATTAGAAATCTAGTTTGGGCGATGGCACTGGAGGTAAGGTGCCTGCCTTGCCTGCGCTACAGACCGTGGTTCGACCCCCGGGTTTCCCATATGGTCCCCCAAAGCCAGGAGCGACTTCTGAATGCATAGCCAGGAGTAACCCCTGAGCGTCACCGGGTGTGGCCCAAAAACAAACAAACAAAAAAAAAGAAATCTAGTTTGGGGTTTGCAGATAGTATAGCAGAGTTTCATCCCCTTTACTTCATATGCTCTCTGATCCCACCAGAAATGATGCCTGCTGGGTGTGCTGCCCCCCCCCCAAGAAATATAGCTTTATTTATTTGTTCACAATAGTCCTGTGATATCATTGGTATAACAAGTTTGGCATTGTATTATACAGTTAAATAGAAAATGTACTTAATCATTAGACTACAAAAGAGAATGTGCCATTTAAAAAAAAACACCCTAATTTTGGGGGCCACACATTTAGCTGATATGGAACAGGATTGTTTCCTCTTGAGTTTCAGATGTAAGACTACTGTAGTCACATCACAATATTCAGTGATAAAATCTTGTTTTGTCATTCCTATTTCTTTTGGTTTAAACTTATAGTAAAGATGTATTAAAAATCTAGAAGATTTTAAATGGCAAAAGAAACTCAACTTTAAATAAAAAGATAACCATTTGAATAGTTGAAAATATTTACATACCATAGATTAGATAATGGGCTAATATAGGAAACATTAAAGCAATAACAAAGTTGAACAATATAAAAAAAACTTACAACTCTTGTCAAAAAATGGGGAGAGGAGACAATGAACAGATATAGGACGGTCAGTATGCATATAAATAAAACAGTGTTCATCACCGTTTATTATTAAAAAGACATAAATCAAACTAATAAATTATCACCTCATGCTCCTGAGAATGACACAAATAAATAGAACTAAAAATACGCAGTGTGGGCAGGGCTGTGTTGAGGAAGGACCCCTCTTTCAGTGTTGGTGGAAATGCTGCTCCGGTCAGCCTCTATGGAAAACAGCTGGAGATTTCTCATAAAGTAAGACTAGGACTCCCATATGACACAATGGCTCCAAGTTCTGGCATCTGCTTCTGAAACACAAAAGCATTGATTTGAAAAGAAATATGCGCATCTCTATGGTCACTGCATCTCTTTCTGTAGTCATTACCTGCGGGCCGCAGGAGGCAAAGTAGGGGTGATCCTGGAGTGCAAAGTCAGTAGTAAGCCTTGAACATTGGGGGTGTGACCCAAACAACTGAAACAAAACAAAACAAAAAATGATTCCTCTAGGGCAGGGCCACAAAATGTTGTACAGAGGGCTGTTTGCAGCCCGTGGGCCGCGAGTTTGAGATTATATGGAAATGACCTAAATATCTAACTGCAAAATGAGTACATGAAGAATTATGCACCACAAATGCAATAATATACAGCTGCTAAAAAAAGATAAAACCATACAGTTTGCTACAACATAGATGTAACTATAGGCTATGTTGTTTAGTATAAGTCAAAGAAAGAATAACAAATATAGGATGATGTTATTAGAGAGAGGATAAAACAAGACAGTAGTATTGAACAATCATAAACTTTTGACCTTAGGAAAAAAAAAACAATTACCAAGAACTAAGACGGGGTAGGGAATGAAGACTGGGCTATAGTTGACAGAAGGACAGTGATGGAGGGTCATGGACCCTTTGGAGTGGGTGGAGAAGCAATAACTTTTTATGTCATACCACATACTTTAGCAGCACTAATATAATTTTTATGCCTAATTTATAATAAATTAAAAATTTTAAGTAATACCAAATCTCATTGATAATTGGGTTAGAATTGGTGCAGTCTTTTTGGAAGAGTTTAACAGTTGATTTTTTTATGTCAAGTATAGTCTCTAGTATACAGTAGTCTAGTATATACTTGACTATACTCTAGTAAATTATATCGATACATGCATATTCTTTTTTTTTTTTTTTTTTTTTTTTTTTTTTTTTTTGGTTTTTGGGTCACACCCGGCAGCGCTCACGGGTTATTCCTGGCTCCATGCTCAGAAATTGCTCCTGGCAGGCACGGGGGACCATATGGGGCACCGGGATTCGAACCGATGACCTTTTGCATGAAAGGCAAACACCTTACCTCATGCTATCTCCCAAGCCCCGATACATGCATATTCTTAAAAAGTAATTGTTTACTGCAGAAAAACCAAAGCTCTTCACTAAAAATGATGATTAATGTTGAACAAAAGCTTCATATATTATGGATAAATCAAAACAATTCCAATGCCCTTTCATGGATAAAGTGTACAGTCATAAATGATAACACTTTATTGCACAAAGCAATAAAAAAGAAAAAAGTACTGAAACATGCAACTATTGGGGAAACTTTAAAAGAATAAAATTGGAATTATATAATTCCAAAGGTTTCATTTTTATTATTCTATTTATATGACATGTGTAAAGTATAAACTAATGAAAATGAAAAAAATGGGGCTGGAGGGATAGTGCAGTGGTAGTGTTTGCCTTGCATGTGGCTGACCCAGGACAGACCTCAATTTGATCCCTGACTGTGTCCCATATGGTCTCCCAAGTCAGGAGCGATAGCTGGGTGCATAGTCAGGAGTAACCCCTGAGTGTCACCTGGTGGACCAAAAAAACAAAAGAAGAAAAATATATATATAAAAAATTAGTGTTAGTCAAGGTTTCCAGGCGAGGATAGGGTTTGACTTCAAAGGAGAAATGTGGAGGAATGTTTCTGAATCACATAACTTTTCTGTATCCTGGGCCATTTTTCATAATTCTATACCCTTATGTTTTCACATTCTTATATTATTTAATTTAATAAATTAAAGTACAAAGAGCACATGCAAATAACTTAAGATAAAACGTATATATTATCTAAACTTAGTGTAAAATGTAAGGATATTTTAATAGTAAGACATGACATTTCCCACATTCATAAAATATGAGAAAAAGTCAAAATATTTATGACCAAGTTTAAAATACACTTCTTAGAAAATTCATAAATAAAATTATTTTCCAAAATAATAGTATGTTTCCTTAGAGAAATTAGGAATATCTACCTGAAATCTAAGCAAATGTTTTCTTGTTTCACACTGTGTGAATTCAAACCCAGGTCATCTATTTGAAAAGTATGTGCTCTATATATCCCTGGCTACATTTATAGACAACTTTTTACATAACTGTGAACTATGATACTTCTCTAAAAGCTTTGTAATAATGTAGTTGTGCCTACTATTAATAATACAATTAAAGTTTCACTCAAAATTATATGTTGTCAAAGCATGGGTGCTCTGGAAGCAGATGCTAAGTCAGCTTGGAGTCTAACCTGTTAACAGGGGTACAGTGATTGATGGATATACAGGATACCAACTGCTCCTTTCAGTCCTTTACATCTCAGGCTCTGGAGCAAGCAATGTTCAGAGCTCCTCTATTAGAACACTACATGGGTTCCCCCATGGGTCTTTCAGCTGTGACTTTCTCCTGGGGAGCTGCTTCCTTGTAACAGAGGTTGATCTTGTAGGAATTCTGACCCTGAATGCTCTGTTGCCCATATTTCATACATTTCCCCTAGTTGTTGCATAAATCAGTAATTCACTTCCTTCTATAGAGCTGCTGATGGTGTATTTCTAAGTCTATGGTAGGGATTATAAATAGCTTTTAATAAAGGTACAGATTGCTTCTAAGAGGCAATATGAAAGATATGTATGTACTATACAGTCACATAAAAACTGTTCTTAGCTCATGGCTTATACCAATATATGTTGTGACTGATTAGGATCAAAGACCATAATTTGTCAGCCCTACCTTTACTATGTGGTAAAAGAAAGAAAAGTAATAATAACAAAAAATTAAAAGGCAAAATTTGGGAACCGGGAGGTGGCGCAGGAGGTAAGGTGCCTGCTGCCTTGCCTGCTAGCCTAGGACGGACCATGGTTCGATCCCCCGGTTCCCATATGGTCCCCCGTGACTGCCAGGAGCGACTTCTGAGTGCATAGCCAGGAGTAACCCCTGAGCGTCACTGGGTGTGGCCCAAAAACCAAAAAAA
>PVKC010032206.1:0-14325 GCA_004027635.1 Crocidura indochinensis | reverse complement strand
TTTACCTACCTCTACCCATAGCAAACTTAACTTTTTTAGCCAGGTATTCATGGCCATTAAGGAATGCTCACATCTGGTTTCATTACATCTCAGATTCATTTTCATTATATCTCAGATTCTTATTTTTTTCAAACAGACTACATTTTCAACAAACTGGAGTGCAGCAATAGCCCAAATATCCTGTGGGCTTTCAAACCCCAGGCATCTTCTTCATCTGTACACCTAACGTATGATTCATCTGTCAAAAATTCTATTTGTTTTTCAAGCACCAATTGAAATTATTTTCTTTGTGATGCTTTTCCTAATTGTGTCTGGCAAAATTGTTCATTCCATTATGTCAACATTTTGTCCAGATTACTAGTTTACTGGCTATTCTTACCTTTGTGTTAGTCTTACTTGCTAGATTATAAGCATATCAGAGGTATTCTTATTATTATGACACATAATACATTGGAAAGAGGCTGGTGGGATGGAGAGATAGAACAGTGGGTATAGTGCTTGCCCTGTAAGCTGTCTCTAATTTGATCTCTAGTACTGTGTATGGTCACCTGAGAACTGCAATGTGACAGAACCAGGAATAGTTATGCCAGATGAGACCTCTACAAACACACACTGCAATCAAAATAAAGTCTTTCATTATCTTTTAGCTAGAGATAGCAGTCTGTCCTATACATGACCAATCTTAAGTTCACTCCTTGGAATCCCATCTTGCTCCCCAAGCTCCATCAGGAGTGATCTCTGAGAGCAGAGCCAGAAGTAAACAATGAGCAGTGCCAGGTGTGTCCATTCCCCCATCAAACGAAAAATATGAAAGAGGCTTGTAGAGTTGACACACCAGAGGATATTAGCTGTTGAACTTAGAGAACCATCTATACAGTCTTATTGTCTAAGCCAAATAAAGTTTAATGTTATTTAATGTCATTAGCATTATTAGAATAGTTATTAGTTGTATTTATTTGTTAATTATTTGCTATAACTTTCATGATTAGTTTTATTATGACCTACATAAGTAGATAGACTCTCAACATAGTAAGCATTTGACCATAGGAAGGGAGTCCATGCTAACTCCTCAGTGCCCTTCTCTGCTCAGCAATAACTAATCACAGTTGGCTTCTGTTTAGGTCCAAGAATGATATTTAGATCCTGACATGCTTAGTTAGTTTTTGCTATACTACAATTTGTCACCTCCAAAAATGTATTACTAATGACTGGTACAGATGGTCAGACATTTAAATGCTTCAGAAAAATCATTATTGGTCTATCAGTACTAATTAGTTCTCAACTTCATAACTCAAATTCATTACTTACATTATTTGGGTTGATTTTATAGAATTCTTTACTAATCTATTTCCTGAGATCCCAGAACCATAAACTACTGAAAGGGACGTAAATATTGAATAAATGTAGCGAAATCATTAAAATTCTTTCATAGTTACTGATGGTTTTAACTGAACATGGGCATGGATCAAAATAAGTGACTACTAAATATTACAAGAATACTTGTGTTTTCTACTTATTATGTATTATGTTGAGACCTGAGAAGTAACTCAAGTGGTAGAGTACATGCTTAACATATGCTAGGTTCAAAGTTTGATCCCCAGCTCACAGGCCTTGCATATCCTCTTTAACACACCAAACGATTTAGTCTCTATTAAAAAATATTATATCTTTTTTTTTGGGTCACACCCGGCAATGCTCAGGGGTTACTCCTGGCTCCATGCTCAGAAATTGCTCCTGGCAGGCACGGGGGACCATATGGGGCACCGGGATTCGAACCGATGCCCTTTTGCATGAAAGGCAAACGCCTTACCTCCATGCTATCTCCCAGGCCCTCTATTAAAAAATATTAAACTCTTTATCAGATTTGTTTAACTTTAAAATTTTTAGAAAAGGGGTGATGTTCTTTTCCAGTAAACATCTAACATGAAAAATCTATAGAAAATCAAAACATGGTGCAGCTCCATTATTCTGCTATTCATTTTACACAAGAGGCAGAGTGACAGGTCCACTATTCTACTAAGAAGGAGGCAAGTTTTTCTTTAATAGTAGAACACAGTAGTAAATTATTGTAAAGCAGCTAAGAATTGCAGTTGCTATATAATAATTGTAGAAAAGAGGCATATGTATGTATAAATATTAAAAGACTTACATTGTTATAAAATATTATAGAATTCTTATGTTTGTTCGTCTTTGTTCTTTCAAGTCTACAAAAATCTCACATCAAGATTACTGAAAGTGACCATAGACTTTTTCAGTTGCTTCAAGGTATATTTGACATATATTTTATAATTTACCAAGGAACTTCTAATAAAAGAAATTAGTAAGCCTAAACTCATAGGATTAGAATAATTAAGAACAAAATACTTACTACTTTTATTTATTTTTGGGGGGAGGTCACACCCGGCAGTGCTCAGGGGTTACTCCTGGCTCTATGCTCAGAAATCACTCCTGGCAGGCTCGGGGGACCATATGGGATGCCGGAATTTGAACCACCTTCCTTCTGCGTGAAAGGCAAATGCCCTTCCTCCATGCTATCTCTCTGGTCCCAGTACTTATTAGTTTTTATCTTCATTTTTGTTTATATTATATAAGTTATATTTGGATTCAGTTTGCCAAAGCCCAAGGAATCCTGGCCCTGTATATTCCTGCTGAAAAATGCTCTCTTGCGAAGGATTCTGCTCTGTAAAAAGCTAGTGACTCAACCTAAACTAACAGAAAGTCAGAGATGAGGGAATATTTGGGAGTGCCGCAAGTGGAACATACATAACAATGTAGTCAAATATCATTCTTCCAATAAATCTATTCCTTTCAGAGAGTTGGAAGAAATAAAGGAGAACAAAAAGACTCCATTGTGGGTTGTTGGCTGTCACTCAAGAGAAGAAAAAGAGCAGTTTGGTGAAGAAAGGATGGAACAACACAACTGAGCTACGCATGCAAAGCTGACTTGAATACTTGCTGGTAGGGATCCAAGTGTGACTTTTAGACCCAGGCCAAGATTTAGGAAAATAAATGGTAAGCTGACCTTCCAAAGAAGTGGTGTTATATAATGTCAGAAAAATACACTGTGTCTATGAGAAGTACATCTAAATCAGACTATAGAAGGAAGCTTGGTTGATCTGATTTTTCAAATGATGTTTTTGTCCAGTAATAATATTTCTAAATTCTTATTACGTGGCATGGTCATAGAGAGGATTATGTGATGAATGAATAGTTTTTGTTCTGTCTGATTCAGCCAACATTCATTAACAGCATAAAGATTAGGATTTTAATTTGATCAGGAAAAAAAACCTTGAGAAAAAAGTTAGAATTCATTGTGTGGTTTTCTATTGGTTAAGAAAAAAAAGACAAAAAAATAATTTTAAGGCCAAGATCTTCTCTTTTGAGTGTTGCAAAGCTCATTTTTTCTTTTTTTTTTTTGACCCATGCTGCACTTTTCCATGTTTAACATTGCAAACTTCACACATGTATAAAATCATGCAGATGAATTATTTTACCTTTGCCTGCACCTACATCAGGTGGAAGAATACCAGCTTTCATGAAGAGAAACAGAAATAGGAGACTGTATAGTTAGATGTAACACACCCATGAGCATGTAAAGCTATATAAAAACAGTTATTAAAATGCTAAAGCATGCAAGAAGAATGAAGTGTGCCATATTAGGTATGGGGGGAAACATCTATTGGTGTCCCCAAACTTACTCAGTAACCAATTCCACACATTGCTTAAGGTTCATGATTCATACTTGTCTACTATGTAAGAAGGCTTAGAATATTCCTACCCAAGTTTTTGATAAAAAAAATGTGAATTTCTTATTCTATAGGACATAATCAAGTAATCTTTAAGAAATCCTACTTCTTAGAGACATGCAAAATGAAGTATCTTTCATATTTTATCCCTTTCATTGCATCTCAATTATTTTCCTTTTTTAAATTAAATTTCTTTATTTTAGACATTTATAGAGTTGCCCATAACAGAGTTATTTCTGGCATTCTATATTCCAAAACTAATCCTACTATCAGTTTAACGTTTTCTCTAAACTTGTCACCAGTTTCCCAACCTTGCTGAAGCATTCATTCCCTTTGGCAGGTACAAATAATTTACCCATTGTCTCTAAAATTTTCTAAAATGACTTTTAAAAATATGAAATAAAGATGTTAACTACTTCTTTAGATATGTTAATGGTACTATTTTACTTTGTCCGCACCAGATGGCACACCAAAATACAAAGTTCCATGCTCAAACAACATAAATGAATTATTTAATAATTGTTTCAATTTTCTTAGTATGTAGTCTAGACAATTATTTTCTGATGATTCAGACTAGACCTATCATTACTCATATTTATTTGTGTGTAAATCTCTGCATATGGAGCACTACTGTAGATATTAAAAAGAACCTAATTTTAAACTTTATATTAAATTTTAAACTTTAAATTTAAAGTGTAACAAATATTGCAATTTCCCACATCACCTCAATTATTCAATGTAAATGAACATTTTCATATAAATCTAAAAATATATAAACTAGTTATTCTAATATTAAGTAACTGACATTATATCAGAATGAGAAATTACATGTGTTTGCATTTATTACTTAAGATGGATATTCAACAGTAAGAAGAAATAAAAAAGCATAAACTTGAAAAGTTTTTATTTAATAATACTTATATAGATTTTATACATACCAATCTTACCTTCATCCACAGTTGTTACTGCTTCCTCTGTTATCTGACTTCCTGATCCTGCTGATGTTTGTGCATAGAAGTAAAACTTATATCGAGTGCTGAAATTTAAATTTTTTAACGTCCAGTGTGTCCTGTTGGCAGGAATTTTTAAATCTACCATAGGGCCTAATTCATGTGTGTTGTTAACTGTTAACAAGAAATAACAAACAGGTAAATTCCCCATTAATTGCTATGAGAATATTATTAAAAATCAGTGTCAACAAATAAAGTCAAGCTTAGATTACATTGATTTTATAATCCTAGCATAACTTTGACATAACTGATGACCTTTTATAATTCCTGTAATATGGTATAACAAAGTGAAAAATATTTTCCATTGACTTATAATATAGGGGAATTTTATAGTTGAATCACAATAGCATTTCTTATCTCTGTGTTTTTACAGCTGAAGTCATGCATTATTAAATAAACCCAAATCTTATCTTTAGAGGTCTTGTGCCAAAGGGACCTCTCTTTCTATTGGTTTCTAATTATAAGGAGCACCTATTGATCTACAGGTGCACTTTCCTCAATGCCACACTCAGAGGTCAATATTAACATACAGATGACTTAATTTTCAATGGTATATATGTCATTTTTCATTAAGGAGTATGGTTTGTAGTTTCTTCTGGATAACCCTCGCAGGTCAATGTACATTTCTACACCTACATAAAAATTAACCAGGCTGTATTTTAAGGTTACATTTGTTTTTTATTTCTTATTTCCTTTTTTGAAATTATATTTTCTCTCTCCCTTCTCCCAATAACTTACTTGGCTGAAATTTTAAGGTATATTCAGTTAAAATGCCATTTGGGTGGCTTGGTGGATCCCATTCCAAAGTGAGGGAGTCCAGTGTTGGATTAACAATCTTCAAAGATGATGGAGCACTGGGGACTTGAAATAAGAACAAAGAGTCAACACACAGATTTTTGAATGCTTCAAAAGATTAAAAAATATTAAAATGATATATTTTACCATGAACCCACATTTCATCAAGGTCTTTGCTTTCTATAACTTGCTCCCTTTGTTTTTGGGCCACTGAGCTTACTCCTGGCTTTGTATTCAGGATTAATCCTAGTAGGTCTTGGGGAATCATATGGGGTGTCAGGGATAGACACGCCACCTATCTGCTATACTATCTCTCCAGTCCTCCTGAATTCATTCCTGAGTCAGCTAAAAATGCATTGACAGAATTTTGTGAAGGGCACCCAATTTCCTCTTTTCATCTCCCTTTCCTATTGAGTCATTAAAACTATCCTCTCAAAATATATAAAATGTCTGTATTTATAGGAACTAGAGCCAGTATTTTTTACAAAGAGTCAGAATATCTACATGTTTCATGATCGGTGTTGAAGCACCAGGCATTTGAGTAGACACAGCTGTGTTCTGGGTGCTTAAGGACTATTTTCTTTCCCCATCATACAAGGTACATCCAAGCAATCAGAGCACCCTGTGTGCTGGGGTCTGGGCATGAGCCAGCCTGCCCAGGTGCAGGGAAGCTCTTAACTCAGGAGTCAACAGATGTTTGGAGTCTCCTGGCAATGGACAAAGGCTCCAGTGCTGGCACTGCCCTTGCTTTGGAGATGGCCTGTGGGGTGCCAGGAGCTGACAAATGACCAGAGAAATCATGTCTGTTGTGTTTCTTCCATTTCATTTAGAGGAGGGTGAATGGTGGCAGCTTCCCTGCATGTTGGTTCCTCCTCAGCTCAATCTACCATATTCCCTACTCCTAGCAATGGCACCATCACTGTCACCCCCCCCCCTTTTTTTTGGTGTGTGCTTTTGGTTCACAACTGATGATACTCACACTGGTTCTGCACTCAGGAACTATTCCTGGCAGTGCTCGGGGGAACATATGGGAGCCAGGGATCAAACCTGGGTCAACTGCATGCCAAGGTAAGTGTTTTTACCAGTTGTACTATCACGTTGGCTCACCTCTGACATTATCTGGAGACAAGGGTGTTTACCCCAGCTTCTCCCTCTAATTCTTTCTCTGATAATCTGCCTCTGAAGTGACCAACCTGCCAATTCCACATTCATAAATTTTAAACTTGTTTCCTCCTTTTGTCTGTAACACCACAACCATCAGGCTTTTATCTGCACTCGTGACACTTCTGATATACAGTCCAGTCCTTAATTATCTCTAAACCAATAAGTGAATTTTCTCTTTGGAGATCAAAGGCCCTCTTAAGAATCTGAGGATATCCACAAAGTCTCCCCAAAATATATAGTTTAAACATAATTTTAGGTGGTCTGGAGAGCTCCTGAAATCCATTTTCTGACCTCTGGAGACTTCAATCTCCATGTTAAGAGCATCTGGCTTGCAAGTTAATATCCTGTCACTCAAGGTGCTCCAGGAATGTGACTGGTTTCTCTTTATTCATCATTATTGGCCACATCACTTTTAGTTTCCTGAAGTAATCTGTGTTGTTCATATCTTCAGACATATGCCTTACCTTTCTCATTTTTTAATGCCCCAAACATCTTTTCAATAACACCTTTCTCTGACTCATCTAAAGGACTAAAGTGTGACACAGCTCACTAGTGCAAACCTGTGCAGAGCTGTAAATACTACAGTGAGAATAAGGACAAGCAACTGTGGTGAAATGAAAATGAGGAATCAGGATGACTCTAATAGACTGTTTGGAAGCTGTCAAGATGCTGAGCCCTTCAATCAGGAGTCAGAAAAGAGTTCAGACAGGAATACTTTTACTCAATATAGATCTAAGGAACCCACATAAGCTAGTGATCAAGATCATCTTCATATCAGGATAAGTCAAAATTCAAATGAGATAAAGCCCATTTCATGCCTGGCCAAATCCCTCTTACTACAAGTTCCTTTACCTAGTGTGCTCACATGTCCTTATGCTTTAGCTCCTTCTGCCTTTACTCCCTCAATCAGTGTCTACTGGAACCTCTTGTCCAGGTACCTGAGATGTGGTCATACTTAATTCATAGATTCTTTCCCTTCTCTTCCCAATGCACTCGGTCAAGATCTTCTAACTCAGTGCAATTTTACAATAAATCAGGAGGGCATACTGAGAAAGACTTAGAAGTAAACTGCCACTTACACAAAGATAATTCTTTTTCAAGTATTTTTGTAGGCTACGATTTAGTTCTCATGCTTTTCGGATGAGATAACTGAGGGTGAGAAGTGATACAACTGCACTGCCAGTCTAGTGTGTTCAGGCAGTATGTGTTCTGTGGTTGCTAATAATATATAAGCCTATATACTAGCCTATCCTGCTAGTTTTCTTCTGCACAACAAGAAAATCACATTTGTCTTCAGAACATTTGGAGGTCCTTTGCTCATGCAAAGTCCCTCAAGTTGTACCTTATGTTCCTAAGATCCCAAAACTATGTCCACCACATACCTCCTTCTGGGGTGTTAAAGACTTTGTCAGGGCTGGCTGGTCCTTCCCCTTTTCCATTGACCACTCTGACATTCAGAGTGTAGTGGCTAAAGGGTTCTAGACCAGGCAACATGCCATGAGTTTTGCTGCCCTGGAAAGTCAGGATTTTTTTCTCAATGTGGCGCCTGTTTCTTTTAGGTAAATTCTGTTCCTTCCAGTAGTAAATCTGAAACATCAAGAACAGAAGTTAGAGAAATACAGGAAAGAAAAAAAAAGTGCTTAGGCTCACAAAACTCAAGTGTTATTGCTTATATTCCCAGAATATTCCCTTGGCACATTTCAAAGAATTATTACTGGCAAAACTGATGGCTCTTGATCCTAAACCAAGAGAGTAGAAAAACCACAGATAGACTGAAATTAAATTATGGAAAGTGGTGATTTCAACAATACAACTTCTTTGAAAGTACAAGAAAGGCCTCAACATGTTTGTTCAACATCTTTATATTGTGACATTGATTTAAAAAAAATTCCAGTTGCTGAATGAAATGAAGTTATTCAAAGATCTATTTTGGTAAAATATTTCACTTAAAGTCACTGCTTCCAAAAACCTATTAATGACATTAAGTGAGTAATTATTGTAGACATAAAATAACTGGGACATCATGAAATTCATATAATTTTCTCCAGAACATCGAGAAGAAAATAGAAGGGCTTAAGTCTCTTGTACTGTAATTATCCTAAAAATAAAAATTTCCGCTCAATATATCCATACCTTCCCAAAGTTAATACAATTTCATATATCATGTATTATTTAATCTAATCTAAAAACCATAGGACTTGCCTACCACTCAGGACTATTAAGGGACATAATAAACTTTTGACTCTAGGCCTAGGAGTTTTGCACTGAGTCAAATTACATGTATTCTATAAGGTACTTATTTTTTGTACTACATTGTAGGCACAGGTTTTGGAGAGGTGGTATAGAAAAAATGATTATGTTTACAATCTTATTTAGCATGGGACAGAGATGGAAGGTTGAGGTTCAGGGACCTGAGACAATGAAGGAGGAAAGTGGACACTCTGGTGGAAGTGTGGGGTTGTAATGTTGATTGTATGACATCCTATTAAGAATAGTATTGTCAATTATGATGCCTCAAATAAACTTGGAAAATTGGGACCTGAGAGATATAGCACAGCAGTAAGGCTTTTGCTTTGCATGTGGTCAACCCTGGACGAACCTGGTTCGATTCCTGGCATCCCATATGGCCCCCTGAGCTTGCTGGGAGTGATTTCTGAGCACAGATCAAGGAGTAACTCCTGAGCATTGCTGGGCCAAAAACCAATCAATTAATAAACTGCTTAAAAAATTAGAAAATTAAAACAATTGGGGCCACAGGGTGTTTGCCTTGCATGCAGCCAACCCAAATTCAATCTCCAGAATCCCATATGGCCCCCTGAACCTGCCAAAAGTTATTTCAGAGTGCAGAACCAGAACCCCTGACTGCCACTGGATATGTCCCAAAAATCAAAATAAATAAAATAAAAAAGAAATTAAAAAAGACAATTAAAAAAACATTACTATAAACTTAATTTATTGCCACCTTTTAAAAATCATACAAGGAATTTAAAAAGACATTTTCAGAAGTCAGAATCTATATATAAATGTATATATATTTATACACACATAATCTGACAAAGATGAAGAAGAAATTTTACACGATGCAGTGCAGAAACATGATCTCTAGGAATCAGGGTTAACTAAAACAAAGAGTGACTTAATTTTAGATAAACTATAAATTAAAAAAAAAATCTCCGTTGCTATTTTTGTGTGGAGAACAAGAAACATACAGAACTCGCTTGGGACTATGTGATTTTGAAGTATAGTGAAAATTATTTTTCAAATGTCTAAGTCAGTTTTAGAATAACTGTGTGCTCAATACACGTGGTCAGTATTGGTTTAAAACACAGGGCAGTTAGTTTTATTCTGGTATAAAAACATTTGTTTGTAGTATCTTTACTCGTGTTAACTGTTTCATTAGTAGACTATTAGTTCATCTTGGGAAGAAGGAGAAAAAAATACTTTTCAAGTAAAAAGAACTTATGCACAGAATTGACACAGAAGAAAATTAAACATGATGTAATGCAAAACACACACACACACACACACACACACACACACACACACACACACACACACATTCTTATTTGGGATGCAGTGAGATTTGGTTTCATTGCCTGTGCTTGTGTGTTCTGTTTGAAGGGATAAAGTTGGCAGAGAAGAAAGTTGGCAGAGAAGAAAGGTCAAAGCATTCTTTGGTCAAGGGTATGCCAGATGAAACTGACATCTGGAAAGTCCATGTGAGATCTCCCTTTACTTGCCTTATAGCCTTGCAGATGTCCTCGAATACTTTTCAGTGGTACTGGATCCCAGTGCACCTCAGCTAAGGTACTGTTCACCACATTCACCTGCACGTTTCCAGGAGCCACCATTGGGACTAGAGAAATACAGGAAGGGAGTACAAGTATCAATGTTATTTTGAATTCCATGCAAAATATCACGTGACTAAAAGTCAGCCCTGCTCTATGCGATAGCCCGAGAACAGGTATTTTGTATAGATCTTTTGGTGTTGTTGTTGAACTTTAGAATGAAATATTTTCTTTGGGACACATCTGGTGGTGCTAAAAGCTTACTACTCTTGACTCTGCTCTAAGGGATTTGCATCTGCACTCCTGGTGGAGCTCGAGGTATCATATTGGGCATCAGAGATTGAACCCAGGTCAGGCACCTGCAAAATAAATACCCTCTTCATTCTACTATAGCTCAGACCTCATGATCCCCACAATCTTTTCTATTTTAAGTAATAATGTATAACACTCTAAACGTATTACTTACATAGCAGGCTAAATTCAGAAAAAAATTTTGTGGGTTTTTTTTTTTTGGGTGGGGGTCACAATCCAGCAACACTCAGGGGTTACTCTTGGCTCTATGCTTAGAAATCGCTCCTGGCAGGCTTGGGGGACCATATAATGGATGCCAGGATTCGAACCACAGTCCTGCTTGCAAGGCAAACATCCTACTTCCATGCTATCTCTCCGACCACTTTTTGCGGTTTTTGGTTTTCGGGTCTCATCTGGTGGTGCTCAGGGGTGACTCCTGGCTCTGCCCTCAGAAATCACTCCTGGTAGGCATGGGGAACCATATGGAATGCCAGGATTTGAACAACCATCGGTTCTGGGTTGGCTGCATGCAAGGAAAATGCCCTACTGCTGTACTATCTCTCTGGCCCCTAAATTCAGAAATATTGAGCAAAATAATTGCTACCTCCCTCTCTCCTTCTCAAGCTCAACACTTCTAGAAACGGTTTGCCTCCAACTTACAAGCCTGTTCTGCTGAAGAAAAGAATAAACAAAACTGCATCAGACACTCACGGTCTTCTCCAGAATGCCCCATGACTACGGCTGGCTCTGGAGCAAACCCAGCATCATTCAGAGCTTGGACTTTGATCAGGTATGGAACAAAGGTTGGTGTGCCCGAGACTATGTATTTGGACACATTTGCCACCACCACGGATGTCCAATCATCATCACCATCTTTCTGTCGCCAGCTAACTCTGTACTGAAGACCCGGGCCATTAGATTCAAAACCATTCAAAGGCTGAAAGAGAAAAAATGCCAAATAACCAAAGTTTGTAAAACAAGTCAACTATGTAATCTTTCACAGAAACAGCACATAACCAGGAGTAACTCCTGAGCTCACTGGGTTTGGCCCAAATCCCCTCTCCTTAAATAAAAGTAAAAAAATAAAAACAATGATCGCCAGGAATCTTTTAGCACTTTTTATTTTGATGAGATTCAAAAGTTACTTGACTTAAATACTTTAAAGCAGTGTTTTCAATAAATTTATACTCATGGATTGCAATATGCACACAGGAGAAAAATTTCACAGACTGCTGAGGCAAAGATAAAAAACACCATTTAGAGTAAGGATATTTATAGTCAATATCTTTATGACAATATTTATAATAATACTGCTAGTGATCTAGGTGTTAAGGACAAATACCTTTTTTCTGGAAGTGGCAGGAAATCACTGTGACATTTCTGGCATGGGCCCAAGAACTAACTGTTGAAAAACCACTGCTTTGAAGGGTAATTTTTATCTTGAAGAAAATAATACCACAAAAGCTTCTCAAACTTTTATCTTCACAAGCAAAGGTAGTTGGTGTTTAAAACATGTAAATAATACAGCTTTCTTTATTCACTGAATCTAATAGATTGCTTAATTTTATTAATGGTTAATTTGTCATTTGATCCTATTTCTACATGGATGTGTACTTAAGAATATACAAAAGTAATATAAATATATACATTTATGTATGCATATATATAAACTAAATTCAAAGTTACATAAGTAAAACATACACTAATTTTCCAAATCCAGGAAATAAAGATATGCCAAAGAAGAAACCTAAAGCACATAAATTGGCAGCACAAACCACCAAAACGGTTCTCTGCAATGATATGACTCGAGACAGAAATATCTATGTCTATGATGCTATGAACTATTCTAGATGCCTTATATTATATTAATTCCTTCAGTTTGGGAGATTGTTTCTACCCTGATTCCTAGTACATAGTTGAGATGTTGCCCAACTGGCTTAACATCCTAGGATTAGTAAGTGGCAATCCCAGGACCCATTTATAGTGCCTTCAAATATTAAGCTTTAACTATTGCACAATATTGACTCTAAAGTGAATGGAAAAAAATCTCCCAAATGTGCCAAATGGGATTTTTAAGACAGATATTATTTTTAAAAAATCACCTCTCCACACACACTCCCACACTAATGCATATCAAGAAAAGCTGAGGGACTTCACACGTAGCTCACCTTCCATGTAATCACCAAATTGTCAGGCTCTGATCCTATTCCTTCCACAGCGGTGGGGTTTGTGTCCGGTTCTAGAAAGTTAAGCAATCATATGTATATAAGTGTTGGTCTTTTCAAACAGTGGGAAATGTTCTCACTTTCTTTCATACTTTTGCAATTCTGTATTACCTGCAGGTTTAGTTAGATATTGCTCAGATGTTTCACTAGGCAAGCTCTTTCCAAAGCTATTCACGGCCATCACTCTGAAGGAGTAGTTCACATATGGCGACAATGTCAGCTGGGCTGTAGTTTCTGCTCCGGAAACTTTAGTTTGGTGGTGCCAGACTCCTGCATCATGCATTGTATCTTCATATTCAATAATAAATTCTGGCCACAACAAAAACACACAACAAACCCAAGATGGTAAGTTTAGTCACCCAAATGGATGATTCCTGGAAAAACTTAACAGGATAATCTGATAAGATTACCCAAAGAGGAATTGTGTCACTTAAAAAGAAATTTCCATTTAAATATTTTCATTTCAGAGTTCTATCACCACCCACAATATTTAAGCACACTCAGTTCTTGCTATCAGGTATTCTTTCTTTAGCAGGCTATTTTGCTACTTACAGCTGTTTTTCACAGCTTTATACATCCCTAAGGAAGTATATAGATAAGAACAGATGGTCAAGTTTTTTTTTCATTAATTAAGTGCAGTGAGACACTATTTTCTACTGAACAGATTTACAATGGAAAATTTAATGCACTTTGTTGACTATGACACAGGGGATCAAGTATCCTCAAATTTGAGGGAGAAGAAAAATAGTACAAATTCGACAGGCACCAATTTAGAACATCTAACAGTATTTAAATAAGATACCCTTTGATTGAGAAGTTGTACTGATAGCAATTTATCTTGAATAAATGTGCTTGTGCATCTGCTCAAAGATGCATGAAAAAGAATCCACAATGTGGAATCTTTGCAATTGAAACAACATAATTGCAAACAACCTAAAGGTTCATCAACAGAACACTGACTAAATCAATGATAATGTAGCCACACAAAGAAATACCGTGAAGCTTTAAAGATGTATGGGATGTTCCCTATGAATTGAGAGAGAATGACTTCTAAAATATACTGTCAAATGAACCAAAATACTTTGTTAAGATGAATATTACATGTGATAAAATTAATAGAGTGGGGGCAGGAGCAATAGCACAGCGGTAAGGGGTTTGCTTTTCAAGCGGCCGACCCAGGATCAATGGTGGTTCCCATTCCGGCATTCCACGTGGTCCCCTGAGCCTGCCAGGAGTGACTTCTGAGTACAGAGCCAGGAGCGACCCCTGAGCACTGCTGGGTGTGACCCAAAAACCAAAAAAAAAA
>PVKC010032205.1:0-14314 GCA_004027635.1 Crocidura indochinensis | reverse complement strand
TAATAAGTAATTAAAGTCACAATTTTCACTTGAGCAGACTTGTAATTAGTAAGCACTGTTGTGGTCAGTGAATGGCCAGTGATATCCCCCTTTTCCTGAGGATGACCCATCAATGTTAAACATGGGGGTGTCATGTATAGGGGAGGAGAGAATAACAGAGGAAATCACAGTGTGTATTTAAAAAAATCCCACACCTTTTTAGCAGGATAATGGAAAGAAACTTCTGAAAAATCAGATACCATTTGTTGAAGGGACTCACTGAGGTGTGGTATGCAATATAATTCCATTTTTGGAATCGGCAGCACTATTATTTTAGGATCAAAACCTAACAAAGTAAGTGTTTTGAGTCTTGCTTTGAAGACATGAGCAGCAATCAATACCAAATAAGGCATAAGTTTGCAAGGTTGTTTGTTCTATAAATAAAACTACTCTAGAAGCCCTGGCAACTAAGTAATAGTACCCAGAGGAGAATGATGGATTGAAAAAATTAAAAGTCACACCTCTCCAGGTATAAATCTGAATAGATAGGACTTTTGGAACCAGTCCATGAAAATAACCAATTACTTTTGGGTCTTTTGAGTTAAACATCTGGAACTATTTAAATTTGGATTTCTTCCCAAAGAACTAAATAGTTGCTGTGTTTTGAGTTTGAAATCCTAAGGGAGAGGTGGATTCAATTTATATCACCCATATGGCCCCCCGTGCCTGCCAGGAGCGACTTCTGAGCAAATAGCCAGGAGTAACCCCTGAGCGTCACTGGGTATGGCCCCAAAAAAACAAAAAACAAAACAAAAAAACAAAACAAAACAAACAAAAAAAAGCAATATGGAAGATGCTGAAAGAACTCAAAGAAACCATGGACCGAGTTGAACAGAACACTAATAAGAACCAAGAAAATATGATGACAGAAATCACAAAACTCCAAACTGAAATAACATGTCAACTAACAAACCTGAAAAACTCAGTAAGTGAATTAAATGACAAAATGGATAATCTCAACACCAGGGTAGATGAAGCTGAGAATAGAATTGGTGCTGTGGAAGATGAGATAAATAACAACTCCATACAGTGGGCGAGATTGGAAAAAAAAACTTAAAACAGACAAAAACACTGCAAGATGCAATCCTATTTTGTTACAACTAAAAGACCCACACTCTGAGAACAAGACCTAATTAATCTGTGTAAGGAAACTGGGTAAGAAGCCAATCCCTGGCCCTTCAAAAATCATCAATAGCTCAGCTTCCCAACCCAGACCAAGAAAACTCTACAGTTTAAGCTCATTAAAACCTACCACTTCAGGAAGCTGCAGTCTTGATAACCCCAGTCCTGAAGATTTAACTATAATCACGGGTCAATGCCCTTACAAGATTGGCATAACAGGGTCAATGTCTCCTGAGACTTTAGGGATGATTTTAGTAGGAAGAAACAGTTTATCACTCAAAGGAATTATTGTTCACCTAGTAACTATAGATTCTGACCACGTTGGAGAAATAATAGTTATTGTGCCCGCAGTTTGGACTTTTTAAAAAAAGGTGAAAACACAGCTCAAAAAAATTTTTTATGTTATGCCTGCCAAATCAGAATGCATCATGGAAGAGAGTTTTAGACATACAAACCCTGCAGCTTCTGCTAAGTTTTTCATATATAGCTTTTTTTACTGCTAAGCTTAAAGAGGAAAATCCATTGTTAACCCTTGAAATTCAGGGCAGGAAGTTTGCAAGGATAATTGGATAAAAATTTTGGCCTCATAATAGGACATTGCAATTATTCCTTACAGTTTAGTAGGAATAGTAGGGATCTTGTCTTCAGAGCTCTAGGTTCCTGAAGTGTATAGGACCAGAAAATTAACAAGCTCTTTTCTTACTATATGTATATCCATTTTCAATGAACCTATGGGGGTATGATTTGCAGAAGCAATGGAGGGCAGAATATCACATCCCTCACCCAAACTTTCCAGCACACTAGCTCCGAGGTTCTACCTTTTTAATTAGGACCACTGGGTTAAAGCACCCAGAACCCATTCCAATAGAATCCAAGTCCAATGTTCCAATCTGGATTTTCCAGTGGCCCATCAATATCACAAAACTAGAAATACTACACAGAATAGTCTCACTCATCTATGGGTCTTAAGGAAAATAAAAGCCATTTTTGCAACAATCCTCTGAGACAAAGAGAGGAGACAAAGAGAGGAGGACTGGAACTTCCAGCTCACTTCATGAAGCTCACCACAAAGAGTGGTGAGTGCAGTTATAGAAATAACTACACAGAGAACTACCATAATAACGTGAATGAATGAGGGAACTGGAAAGCCTGTCTGGAGTACAGGAGGGGGTGGGGTGGGAGGGAGGGAGACTTGGGACATTGATGGTGGGAATGTTGCACTGGTGAAGGGGATGTTCTTTATATGACTGAAACCTAATCACAATCATATATGTAATCAAGATGTTTAAATTAAGAAAAGAAAAAGAAAATTAGTCAATGGAGAGTAGAGACTTTTACATTGAAACCTCCTTTCTGAATGGAACTCATTGGTATTTCAAATAAACAATAAGGTAGAGACTTTTACCTGATTTAAGTGCCTTAAATGCATCCATAATTTTTATGGAAAAGTTGCAGAATGCTTACCTTCTGTAACCATCCCAAAAGATAGTAATTGACTTTAAATACTGTTTTGTAACATTTTCATTCACCCAAAACACAGAAATCACTTTGCCTTTTCTGTTTCTTCTCTCAATAATAAGTCCCTCATGCAGCAATTTCAATGGACGATTTTGCTTTGGGGCATGGTAAACTCACCCACCATGTGTCTATATTGTGTTGATGTGGTTTTATTTCCCACTTGTAAAAAGTTTCCCCAGGCATATTTGATTCATTACATGGGTGACATTTTAATGGCCATTCCTACTAATAGAGAATTGTGTTTATATATTTGTCATCAGAGTGCTGGTTTAACAATAACCACAGAAAAAAATTTAGACTTTGCCTCCATTTCAATACTTGGGCTTCATATTGAATTATACTTCAGTGTATCCTTAAAATATTTCTATTTATCAGAAAAATAATGACAGTCCGTCTTAGGTTAGCTCAGGCACCTTATCTCCAGCGCCACCGCCTGGCCCCACATATTGCTTTTCTAAAGTCCTTATCTGAGAGATTGATTATTTCGTTGATCATTATCTGGTCATCAGAATTGTCATCTTCGTTCTCTATGTCTGATGCTGGCCTGTGTTGTTTCCCCATTGTCACACTTGTATTGTGTGTTTTTCTACGCGTTGCGGTGGTATTCATTGGCTAAATGATGTACGCAGCCACACACCTCTGGTTCCGCCTTTTCTGGGTGTGTCGATTTGCCTACAAGGGAGTGGAGTCCTCGTGGATGAGGCCTCACACAGGATCAAATCTTAGGCCCAAGCATGCAGCAGAGAAGACTGTCCAGAGAGAAAGAAGACAGTGATCCAGCACAGTCCTTAGTGTGATTTTTTTTCTTCTTGTTGTGATGTTGCTCTTTCCTTAGGAAGAGCGCATAGCTGCATAGTGGCCGTGCTCTTCTGCAGCCTCTTTTTGGCCCACTCCCAAGAGTTTCGGGCAACAGGAGAGGAGAGTGAAACACACGGACAGAACTCACAGTTTTTTTTGCAGTCAGGCCCACTAGACAGGCGTAGATTCGCAGAAATTCCGCAGTGCTTTTGTCAATGTCCCATTTGCCTCAGTTAAAGTGTTAATCGGAACTCTCAGGACTGGTTTTGAACCATTCCCCTTTTTTCTGGGGAAATGGTAAGGAACTAAAAGACAGTCTCTTGCCCAATGAAATCCTTTGCCACACCTTGAGTAAGGCCCAGGTATTTTCCTTGGGTGTTTTCTTGGAGTTTGCATCTGAATAGCCTATGTTGTTAAAGGCACTGTGGCAGGGTGTGTGTGTATAGGGGGTAGGGGGAATAATGATAAGTTTCAGAATTTCTACAAGCATGTAGAAGTCCCATGACATATTTTTCCTCTCTAATTGCATATAATTTAGCTTGAAAATATTCATTGGCATTATCAAAGGCCAAGGTTTTCGTCAGGAGATTTTGAACTTCTGTATCTTTAATCTGTCTTTTAATTGCTTCTGTCAATTTCCCCAGAAAATCTGTATAGGACTCTGTAGCTCCTGAATAATCTTTGTATAACTACACTATACTTGTTTCTGAGTAGTTTTTTTCCCCCAAGCCTTCAAAGAAAGTTTCCTGCTAAGTCTCAAGACAGCATGGGGTTAGTTTTTCCTGCTTATTTAGTTCTTTGAATTCCCCTTCTATCAGCATTTCATCAGACAATGTTACTCCTGAAACTATTCTTCCAGACTATTATTTTTACTCTTAGAACCTTCAGAAATGCATATTTTCACTGGAAATATTGAGAAGCACTCAAACAGGTTTTTGCTACAGTCTTAAAATCCTGTTGGATCCAACACCCACCATCACTCTAGGTACCAAGTAATTCAACAAAAAATAGAGAAAAAGGATCATACTGATAGCACACTTAAATCTACTAAAGTAATCCACATTTAAACTCTCATAGGTTGAAGTTCGATTGTTTTCCTGATGGGGAGATTTATTTATGATTCTGTATTAATGCCAATATCTCTAATTATTAGCTGTTGTAGGGGAATGGGTCTGTTCCATTCTCTCTAAAGAGCTGTGGTGGAGCAGGTGGATGGGTCATAATCTTACAAAGTCACCTTCTGATTCAGCATCTGATTTGGCCATTTTAATATCAATTTTTAATTTCTTTTATTTTGAAATCCAGTGTCATCAGATGAAACAATTAGAGGCTATTCTGGCTTAGTACCTGCAAGGGGTGACAGAATACCAACTTCTCCAAAATACTAACTTTTTCAGGGTTTTGGGCTTGACCATATGTAATAACCAGAAATGCCTTTCTAATTTTCGGCTTTAGAGGCACTTTAGAACCAATAGAACCAACTTCAAATACCCCCCCTTTTTTGTCTTTTGGGCCACACCCGGTTCAGGGTTTACTCCTGGCTATTTGCTCAGAAATAACTCCTGGTAGGCACAGGGGACCATATGGGATGCCAGGATTTGAACCAAACACCTTATGTCTTGGGTCGGCTGCTTGCAAGGCAAACACTGCTGTGCTATCTCTCTAGTCCCCTGAAACTTTTAGTGCTAATTTAGAGTAGTTAGCCCACATTTTTGCACCTCAAAATACAAACAAATTTAAAAACACAAGACAAAACCAACCAACCAATCAACCAAAAAACAACCCTAAGAAAAACCACTACCAGAGTCACCAATGCATAAATTACTACATCAGTATGTTTAATTTTGACTGTAACTTTTCATGAGGAACAGCCAGTATTCCTCAACCAAAAACCAAGACATTGTTTCAATTTAGAACCAAATAGACACAAGTTAAAAAACCCATGCCAGTGAAATTCACTTAAAAAGCCAGGGAATTAACATCTAACTAGTCATTGGCTGAGTTCTTGTTTCAGGTGCCAACTGTGATGGAATCTTCATTCTCCAAGACTAAAATATTGAAAAGATACAGATCTGGAGGCAAACACTGAAAGCAAAAATAATCCACATACCAAAGGGAGCGAAACAGGTTTGGGAATTCCAACATAAAAACCTTCTACTTCTAAGAAGCAGATAGTTCTGTAGAAGAAAGCTGGAAAATCAAGAGAGTATTTTCCTGAGATCCAGGATTTTAATTAGGAAGAATCCAGACCACTCCCTGAAGTGGAAAATAGGGAGATACCTGGTTAATCCAGTAAAATAATGTATGTTTAACATATATGGAAGTATAAACATATATTAGAAATAATATATGTAGAACTTACCTAAGAAGAACTCTCTTAAGTTAATATTATTTCCTAGAGGCCAGTCTATCACCAGTCTCCATGTAATGTGAGAAATGTTGTACTGAGCTTTTATTATTATTATTATTATTATTATTATTATTATTTGTGATTTGGGCCACACCTGGTGACGCTCAGGGGTTACTCCTGGCTATGTGCTTAGAAATTGCTCCTGACTTGGGGTACCATATGGGACACCGGGAAATTGAACAATGGTCTGTTCTAGGCTAGCAAACTACTGCTTCAGCCCCACTTTTATTATTTGGAGCATTGAGGACTAAAAAGAAGAGCATATAATTGTTTTGTGTGGTCAGGGAAGTTTTACAGATAGTATCAATTGATGATAGAAATAGGAGTATTCGTTTTTTTATTTTATTTTATTTTATTTAAACACCTTGATTACATACATAATTGTGTTTGGGTTTCAGTCATGTAAAGAACACCACCCATCACCAGTGCAACGTTCCTATCACCATTGTCCCAAATCTCCCTCCTCCCCACCCACCCCACACCTGTTCTCTAGACAGGCTCTCCACCTTCCTCATACATTCTTATAATTAGGACTGTTCAAAATGTAGTTATTTCTCTAACTGAACTCATCACTCTTTGTGGTGAACTTTAAGAGGTGAGCTGGAGCTTCCAGCTCTTTTCTCTTTTGTGTCTGAAAATTATTATTATTGCAAGAATGTCTTTCATTTTTCCTAAAACCCATAGATGAGTGATACCATTCTGCGTTTCTCTCTCTCTCTGATGTATTTCACTCAGCATGATAGATTCCATTTACATCCATGTGCAAGAAAATTTCATGACTTCATCCCTTCTGACAGCTGCATAATATTCCATTGTGTATATGTACCACAGTTTCTTTAGCCATTCGTCTGTTCAAGGGCATCTAGATTGTTTCCAGAGTCTTCCTATGGTAAATAGTGCTGCAATGAATATAAGTGTAAGGAAGGGGTTTTTGTATTGTATTTTTGTGTTCCTAGGGTATATTCCTAAGAGTGGTATAGCTGGATCGTATGGGAGCTCGATTTCCAGTTTCTGGAGGAATTTCCATATCGCTTTCCATAAAGGTTGAACTACATGGCATTCCCACCAGCAGTGGATAAGAGTTTCTTTCTCTCAACACCCCTGGCAAAACTGTTTGTTCTCGTTCTTTGTGATGTGTGCCATTCTCTGTGGTGTGACGTGGTACCTCATAGTTGTTTTGATTTGCATCTCCCTGATGATTAGTGATGTGGAGCATTTTTTCATGTGTCTTATGGCCATTTGTGTTTCTTTGTCAAAGTGTCTGTCCATTTCTTCTGCCCATTTTTTGATGGGATTAGATTTTTTTTCTTGTAAAGTTCTGTCAGCGCCTTGTATATTTTGGAAATTAGCCCCCTATCTGATGGATATTGGGTGAATAGTTTGTCCCACTCAGTGGGAGCCTCTTGTATCCTGGGCGCTATTTCCTTTGAGGTGCAGAAGCTTCTCAGCTTAATATATTCCCATCTGTTAATATCTGCTTTCACTTGCTTGGAGAGTGCATTTTCCTCCTTGAATATGTTTGTAGTCTCAATGTCGTGGAGTGTTTTGTCTATGTGTTGTTCTATGTATTTTATGGTTTCAGGTCTGATATCAAGGTCTTTCATCCATTTGGATTTAATCTTCGTACATGATGTTAGCCAGTGTGCCAACACCACTTGTTGAAGAGACTTTCTTTGCTCCATTTAGGATTTCTTGCTCCTTTATAGAAAATTAGATGACTGTATGTCTGGGGAAATCTTTCTGAGTATTCAAGCCTATTACACTGATCTGAGGGCCTGTCCTTATTCCAATACCATGCTGCTTTGATCACTATTGCTTTGTAGTAAGGTTTGAAATTGGGGAAAGTAATTCCTCCCATGTTCTTTTTCCCAATGATTGCTTTCGCTATTTTAAAGGTGTTTATTGTTCCAAAGGAATTTCAAAAGTGCCTGATCCACTTCTTTGAAGAATGTAGTGGGGATCTTTAGAGGGATCGCATTAAATCTGTATAATGCCTTGGGTAGTATTGCCATTTTGATGATGTTAATCCAGCCCATCCATGAGCAGGGTATGTGTTTCCATTTCCGCGTATCCTCTCTTATTTCCTGGAGCAGAGTTTTATAGTTTTCTTTGTATAGGTCCTTCACATTTTTAGTCGATTCCAAGATATTTGAGTTTGTGTGGCACTATTGTGAATGGTTTTTTTTTGTGTGTGGTTTTTGGGTCACACCTGGCAGTACTCAGGGGTTACTCCTGGCTCCATGCACAGAAATTGCTATTGGCAAGCACAGGGGACCATATGGGGCACCAGGATTCAAACCGATGACCTTTTGCATGAAAGGCCTTACCTCCATGCTATCTCCCGGGTCCCTAGCAATTTTTTTTTGGTTTTTGGGCCACACCCGGTGACGCTCAGGGGTTACTCCTGGCTATTCGCTCAGAAGTCGCTCCTGGCAGGCACGGGGGACCATATGGGGAACCAGGGGATCAAACCGTGGTCCGTCCTAGGTTAGCGCAGGCACCTTATCTCTAGCGCCACTGCCCGGCCTCGGGGTTATTTTCTTAATGTCCATTTCTTCCTAATTACTATTGTTGTATAGAAAGGCCATATTTTTCTGTGTTAATTATGTAGCCTGCCACCTTGCTATATGAATCTATTGTTTCTAGGAGCTTTTTGGTAGAACCTTTAGGGTTTTCTAATTAGAGTATCATGTCATCTGAAAAAGTGAGAGCTTGATTCTTCCTTTCTTATCTGGATTCCTTTGATATCTTTTTCTTGCCTAATCGCTATAGCGAGTACTTCCAGTGCTATGTTGAATAGGAGTGGTGAGAGAGGACAGCCTTGTTTTGTGTCAGAATTTAGAGGGAAGGCTTTTAGTTTTTATCCATTGAGGATATTATTTGCCACTGGCTTGTGGTAGATGGCCTTAACTATATTGAGAAAGGTTCCTTCCATTCCCATCTTGCTGAGAGTTTTGACCAAGAATGGATGTTGAACCTTATCAAATGCTTTCTCGGCATCTACTGATATGATCATGTGATTTTTATTTTTCTGTTGCTGATTTTGTGTATTATGTTGATAGATTTATGGATGTTAAAGCATTCCTGCATTCCTGGAATGAAACCTACTTGATCGTAGTGGATGATATTCTTAATGAGGCATTGTATTCTGTTTGCCAGAATTTTGTTGAGGATCTTTGCATCTGCATTCATCAGCGATATTGGTCTGTAATTTTCTTTTTTAATTGCATCTCTGTCTGGTTTAGGTATCAAGGTGATGTTGGCTTCATAAAAGGTATTTGGAAGTGTTTCTGTTTCTTCGATTTCATGAAAGACTCTTGCCAGGATTGGTAGTAGTTCCTCTTGGAAAGTTTGAAAGAATTCATAGTGAATCCATCTGGGACTGGGGTTTTGTTTTTGGGCAGACATTTGATTACCGTTTTAATTTCATCAATAGTTATGGGGGTGTTTATGTATGCTACATCCTCTTCCTTTAAATGTGGAATATTGTAAGAGTCCAAAAAATTATCCATTTCTTCCAGGTTCTCATTTTTAGTGGCGTAGAGCTTCTCAAAGTAGTTTCTGATTACCCTTTGAATTTCTGCCATATCATTAGTGATCGCTCCTTTTTCAATCCTAATACGAGTTATCAAGTTTCTCTCTCTCTCTTTGTTAGTTTTGCCAGTTGGTCTATCAATCTTGTTTATTTTTTCAAAGAAACAACTTCTGCTTTCGCTGATCTTTCGGATTGTTTTTTGGGTTTCCACTTCATTGATTTCTGCTCTCAGCTTTGTTATTTCCTTCTGCCTCCCTATTTTTGGGTCCTTTTGTTGAGCACTTTCTAGTTTTATGAGCTGCGTCATTAAGCTACTCAGGTAAGCCCCTTCTTCCTTCCTGATGTGTGCTTGCAAGGCTATAAATCTTCCTCTCAGTACTGCTTTGCTGTGTCTCATAAGTTCTGATAGTTTGTGTCTTCATTATCATTTGTATCTAGGAATCTTTTGATTTCCTTTTTGATTTCATCTTGGACCCACTTGTTATTCAGTATGAGGCTGTTTAACTACCAGGTGTTATAGTTTTTTTTCTGTGTTCCTTTGGAATTCCCAAATAATTTCAGAGCCTTGTGGTCAGCAAAGATAGCCTGCAAAATTTCTATCCTCTTGATATTATGAAGATATGTTTTATGTGCCAGCATGTAGTCTATCCTGGAGAATGTCCCATGTACATTGGAGAAGAATGTGTACCCAGGTTCCTTGGGATGGAGTATCCTATATATATCCACTAGGCCTCTTTCTTCCATTTCTCTCCTCAGGTCCAGTATATTCTTGTTGGGTTTCAGTCTGGTTGACCTATCCATTGTTGACAAAGTTGTTTTGAGGTCCCCCACAATTACTGTGTTGCTGTTGATGTTATTTTTCAACTTTGTCAGCAATTGTATTGAATATTTTGCTGGACCCTCATTCGGTGCATATATGTTTAGAAGCGTGATTTTTTTCCTGCTCTACATACGCCTTGATTAATATATAATGTCCATCTTTGTCCTTTACTACCTTCCTGAGTATAAAGTTTGCATTATCTGATATTAATATTACCACTCCAGCTTTTTTTTTTTGGGCCACACCCGGTGACGCTCAGGGGTTACTCCTGGCTATTCGCTCAGAAGTCACTCCTGGCAGGCACGGGGGACCATATGGGGAACCGGAGGATCGAACCGCGGTCCTTCTTAGGTTAGCGCAGGCATGTTACCTCCAGCGACACTGCCCGGCCCCCCCACTCCAGCTTTTTTATGGGTGTTGTTTGTTTGGATAATTTTCCTCCAGCCTTTTATTTTGAGTCTATATTTGTTCTGACTATTCACGTGCGTTTCTTGTAGACAGCAGGAAGTTGGATTGAGTTTTTTGATACATTTAGCTACTCTGTGTCTCTTAACTGGTGCATTTAGTCCATTAACATTGAGAGAAAGAATTGTCCTGGGATTTGATGCCATCTTTATATTGAAATTTGGTGTGTCTTTTGGTTAGTCTTGTCTTAAATGAGGTCTTTCAGTTTTTGTCTCAAGTGTGGGTTTGAGTCTGTAAAGTTTCTGAGCTGTTTTTTGTCTGTGAAACCATGTATTCTTCCATCAAACCGGAAAGTGAGTTTTGCTGGGTACAGATTTCTAGGTGAAGCATTCATTTCATTCAGTCTTGTCATAATATCCCACCACTGCTTTCTGGCCTAGAGTGTTTTAGGTGACAGGTCTGCTGTAACTCTCAAGGATACTCCCTTGAATGTAATTTCCTTTTTTGATCTTCCTGTTTGCAGAATTATGTCTCTATCTGTGGGATTCGTCATTGTGACTAGGATGTGTCTTGTGATATTTTTTTCTGGGGTTTCTTTTGGTTGCTACTCTTCCGGCATGCAAGATTTGATCACATATATTCTTTAGTTCTGGAGGTTTCTCTTTAATGATGTTCTTGACCGTTGATTCTTCCTGGAAATTTTCTTCCTGTGTCTCTGGGACTCCAATGATTGCTAATTTGTTTCTGTTGATCTTATCATAGACTTCTATTTTCATCTGTACCCATTCTTTGACTATTATTTCCATTGTCTGTTCTTTTGTTTTAAGTTTTTTTTCCAATCTCTCCTGATGTATGGAGTTGTTATTTATCTCATCTTCCACAGCACCAATTCTATTTTCAGCTTCTTCTACCCTGGTGTTGAGATCATCCATTTTACCATTATATTTATTTTCTGAGTTTTTCAGGCCTGTTAGCTGACATGGCATTTCAGTTTGGAGTTTTGTGATTTCTGTCATCATATTTTCTTGGTTCTTATTAGTGTTCTGCTCAACTCGGTTCATGGTTTATTTGAGTTCTCTCAGCATCTTCCATATTGGTTTTCTAAAGTCCTTATCTAAGAGATTGATTAGTTCGTTGGTCATTATCTGGTCATCAGAATTGTCATCTTCGCTCTGTATGTCTGACATTGGCCTGCATTGTTTCCCCATTGTCACACTAGTATTGTGTGTTTTTCTACATGTTGCAGTGGTATTCATTGGCTAAATGATGTGCGCAGCCACACTCCTCTGGTTCCACCCTTCCTGGGTGTGTTGATTTGCCTACAAATGAGTGGAGTCCTCCGAGGATGAGGCTTCTCAAAGGATCAAATCTTGGGCCTAGGCACACAGGAGAGAAGACTGTTCAGAGAGAAATGCTGGGCTTCAGCAATCCAGCACAGTCCCTAGTGTGATTTTTTTTCTTCTTGTTGCGATGATGTTCTTTCCTTTGAAAGATTGCACAGCCGTGTAGCGAAGCCTTTTTTCAGCCCACTCCCACGAGGTCCGGACGACAGGAGAGGACAAATAAATACAAAGACAGAACTCACAGAGGTTCACAGTCAGCCCCACTAGGCAGGCATGGATTCGCAGAAATTCCCAGCCTGACGTCACAAGCAGGGGACCAGGTTTTTGCAAAGTACTCCCTTCTTGCTGGTTTTCAGGTTAATGATGTGTTCCTGGGCGTTCAACCCTAGAATGGACCTCTGGGAGAGCGAGTTTTTTTGGAGCCGAGTCGGCCCACTTCCACGAGGTCCAGACGACAGGAGAGGACAAATAAAAACAAAGACAGTACTCACAGTGTTTTGCAGTCAGCCCCACTAGGCAGGCGTGGATTCGCAGAAATTCCCAGCCTCGAAATAGGAGTATTCTATTTCTCACTCTTTCATTGTGAACTGTGATTCTAATTTAAAGAAAAATACAGTGTGATATGGTAAAGATATACTGATTGGCAGGAAAATAAGCAGTGGGGCTCATAAACACAAAGCACATGTATTCTTCCACTTCCATTCAGTTTCTGCAAAGAAAGAAAGTATAGAAACTACAGGTAGGTTATTCTGAAGCTTGCAAGAATCCTGGATCAGATAACTGTATTGCCTAGCAGGATCATTTACATATTCCCGAATTCTCAAGAAGTTTTGTAACATTCTAGTATGTCCTGGAATGCACTCTTTGTGGGTAAAGCTCGAAGGGCAAGGAGCTGTGGGTCTCTGTGAAAAGTAGATTGAATTTGCTGACTTTTCTGCTTTGGGGTGCTATGAGGAAGATGATAGATTCTACATTTGGAGTTCCATCCTTGTAGATAGTCAGGACTCCTAAGCATTTTCTCCTAAGAGATTTGCTAGGTCTAAACTATATAACAGTATACCTTAGAAATTCTAAGGAATATAAAAATTTGGAAAATCACTACCTTTCTCCTTACTCCAGATGAATGGTGCCTTTTGTAAATCACCTTTTATGCTAATACTCTTTCCTTTACAATGTATAAATCACAGCTCTTAGATGCCAATAAACATTACTGACAATGAGGTCATCGACCTTGAAAGGTCTCTAATCTCTCAAGAATGCTTTGTCACTCAGCTCCAGTCTCAATAGGAAAGATAAAAGTTTGTAGAAACAGCTAGGTCAGGACCTTCACCTCACTTACCAACCAAATATGATGACAGTTTCTGTATTAGCCACAGTCCCTCCTTGGGACTGTGTGAGGAGGCACTTTATTAACAAAGGTTTGGGTTTGTTGCCCTGGGTAACCCAACAAATTCTCTGCTTCAGTTTCTCTGCTGCTCACTTTCTACTATTTAGCTCTGTAAAGGGGGGAAGCCAGGTCCCTGACTTTCAATCAAATTTAGTGTAGCTGTGGCTTCTCTCTCTTTTGTGTGTGCGTGGTTTCTCTTCTTGCTTCAAGTTATTTAAGAATAGTAATAGTAACTTAATGCTTAAGTTGAAACTCCCAAATTTGGCTCATATAATGTGGTCCTGCTTGTAAGGGACTCAGATGACCCTCTTGAGCTTGGTGTGGAAGGGCTGGAATCAATCACCTCTGATATTTCCATATCTCATTGTATGTTCCCATTTGGTGTTCTCATGAATAATTACTTTTTCTCAAATCATGAACCTGGAATATGCCCTCTGATGATGAACTAAAATAAAACTGCAAGCAACAATTCACCAAAAGATTCCTTGGAAGAGTGAACCAAGGTATTATTTCCAGGTGGGAGGAGATGGTCAATGATTTTTTGAAGCATTCAAGCATGTATGTAGAAGTGGGCGGTCTCCAATTTGACACCCAGCATTTATGCCCCTTCTGATCCAGCTCTTCCAGGTGTAGTTCTGGTGATCCTGAACATGGCTGGACTAGACTTCAAATCGGCAGAAATTCTCCCCTTCATCCAACTTTGGAAAATAAAAAAAAAGGCAGAGAGTAAACTTAACCTGCTTTTGCAGGAGTAGTGAGTACTGTGGTGAGAGACTTGGCTGCAGGTAGGTTCAACCTATCTGCAAAAAGCTTTGCTTTACCCTCTGACCTTGGGCCACTCCCACTTTCTGTACCCAAGCAAGGTGAGTTGAGCCTGTGTGGGATTCCACTGATTCCCACATTTGGGAACAGAAAGGGGGCATAGTAAGTCTCCAAG
>PVKC010032204.1:0-14411 GCA_004027635.1 Crocidura indochinensis | reverse complement strand
AAAGGAAAATAAGTTTAAAATCTCAAAAAGATAAAAACTTTCACAGGATAGAGCATCATCTTTGAGATTATTCACTGTCATTGAGAATTGTCTCGAAGAATCTATTTTTTTATATTTTATTTAAACACCTTGATTATTACATGCATGATTGTATTTGGGTTTCAGTCATGTAAAGAACACCACCCATCACCAGTGCAACGTTCCCATCACCATTGTCCCAAATCTCCCTCCTCCCCACCCAACCCCCGCCTGTAATCTAGACAGGCTCTCCACCTCCCTCATAAATTCTCATTATTAGGACAGTTCAAAATGTAGTTATTTCTCTAACTGAACTCTTCAATCTTTGTGGTGAACTTCATGAGGTGAGCTGGAGCTTCCAGCTCTTTTCTCTTTTATGTCTAAAAATTATTATTGCAAGAATGTTCTTCATTTTTCTTAAAACCCATAGATGAGTGATACCATTCTATGTTTTTCTCTCTCCCTCACTTATTTCACTCAGCATAATAGATTCCATGTACATCCATGTATAGGAAAATTTCATGACTTCATCTCTCCTGACAGCTGCATAGTATTCCATCGAGGAATCTTTTAAAATCTAGAATTTTCTACACATATGACATAGAAGTCCATGAGTTGAAAAGAAAATCATATGACGTGTAATTTTCTATTTACATACTTTATGGTGGTGTCAGGGGTGAGGTGGGGAATTGAATCCAGGACCTCATATGTGAAAGGTGGATGCTCTCTATTGAACCACTGAATTATAGAGCTGTGGTTCTCCGAGCTTTGATTTTAGACATTCAAATTGTACAGCAGAACATAGTTACACACGTGTATTTTTAACAGTAAGGACATATATATAGACAAATGTGGAGTTATGAGATGGCCTATTGACTAATGTTTCTGACTTGTAAATTTGAACCTTGTACTTCTATCATGTTCTATCATACATATGTGCAAGCAAACTTGCCTCTGCTTTCTATGGTCCCTGAAACTGCAAGGATTGCCCGTCTATACTGCAGCCAGATTTTTATTTGCACAGTAACTAAGGGTGGTAACTCTGGCAAGCATAATAACTAAAAAAAAAATGTGATTTCTAGCTAGCAACGAACACATGAGCCAGCATCACAGCTAAAGAAGCATGACCCTTGCTTGATAAGAGTCACTAGAAATGTCCAACATCAGAACCAAACATGTACACAACTGCTAGTCATAGCAACCCCACCATCTTCACATGAAAAGGACATGGGTGAACTCTATATGCAACTATAAAATATATTATTGATATTCATTTTAAACTATGGATAAAATTTATAGGCACAATTTCCCCAGAAAAGTAACATGTTTTCCTTTACATTATTTAAATTATCCATACTATAGTAATCATTTAAATTATTTTAATTGAGTCACCTTGATTTGCAGTTCAATACTATCTCTTATAGCATTTCAGGAATACAAATGTTCCAACAACCCATATTTCTCTCCAACATTTATATTCCTTATCTTTAGGTCCCCCTGTCACTTACCCCATCAACCCAAACTCTATCTCAGAATTCCCATTCACTATTTCCGTCATGCTCAATATTGTGGTTAGTTCGGTAGACACATTATTGGATTTTGTTGTTTTGGGTCTTTTGTTATTCCCTTATTATGATTCTTTATATCCCATAAATAAAATATCATCCTGTGTCTGTCTTTTTCATTGTGACTGACTTTGTTCCAACTATCCCAGTTAAAGCCAAATACTGAAGACTGCGTGAAATTGTCTTTTCTTATAACTTAGTGGTATTCTGTTATATATATATATATATATATATATATATATATATATATATATATATATATATATATATATATATCACATCACATATTCTTCATCCAGTCATCTGTTATTGGGCAAAAGTCTATAATTATCATTTACTTTTTATAGGGAGGTTCAATATGAGGTCACAAAAAATATAAAACTGCTAAGAATATATATACTTAAATATTTTTTAAACTCACAGCTTCTTTTCACCCAAGAAATGCAACACAGATAAGCACTGTCAGAAGCACCAGTCTCATCACTAAATTCCTTTTTAATTTTTTAACATTACACATTTAGAATGTTTTTGTTATTGCCAGAAGTTTTGTAACCCCACAACCAGCTATACAATTCCATATAAATTTCAAATCAGAGTTGAAGTTAGACTATAGAAAACTATTCAGTGAAAACTACTCATAATTATCTTATAACCCTGGAACTATATTTCAAGTTTTTTCAACATTGGCAACATTTGTCTCAATGTTTTTTTTTTCTTTTTATATCCCCTCGACCCTCCTTTTTTTTTCTTAATTATATTTTGTCATTGTATTTTTGGGTTTTGTTTTTGTTTTAGAGCCACTTCTGTTGATGCCCATGGGTTATTCAGACTGTATTCAGGAATCACTCATGGTAATGCTTGGGGGGTGGGGTAGGCATATAAAATGCCAGGATCAAACTGGAACTGGCCAAATGCAAGCAAATGCCCTAGTTGCTGTACTCTCTCACAAGCCCCATATGTTATTTTTTATTATTAATTAAATTTCTTTATTTTAGATATACTGTGGTTAACAGAGTTTTTCATAATAGAGTTATTTTGCATTTAATATTCCAACATCAGGGGCAGGATAGATAGCACAGTGGTAGAAGGTTTGCCTTTAGCACAACCAACCTGGATGAACACAGGTTTGATCCCTGGTATCCTATGTGTTCCCTTGAGCCTGCCAGGAGTGATTTCTGTGCACAGAGCCAGGAATATGTCCTAAGTGCTGCAGAGTATGGCCAAAAATCCAATCAATAAATTAAAAAAATATATTCCAACACAAATTTCCCACATTTTAGCATTTTCCACCCAAATGGTCAGTTTTCCAGTCCCCCCAAAGTCTATTGCTTAGCAGATATAAATAATTTACTTAATATTTGATGTATACCTACTATGAAATCAGAATTAAAATGATAAGGGTGTCATAAGATTGCTTAGTGGCTGTGTGCTCCACAAACTTTTTGGACCTACAATGCTAGCCCCATATATTGTTATCTAGTAATAGTTGAATTTCTAATTGTTATATGAGTGTATACAATAAATCTAAAATATTGTATAATAAACATTACTTTATATATATGTTAAAACAAATTAAATATTATTGATATTTAATTTTTATAATAGAAGACATCTAATCAGGCAGAAGCAATCAGTGTACTGACATTTATTTTAAAAGTACTAAATTTGCTAAATGAAAATGTCATAAATTTACATTTTAAGAGAACAATTATTAAGGTTTTGCTCTCAATTATAATTTAGGCATCCACACGGAAGTGCCATACTCCATTGACAACATGTGTAACTATATAAATAGTCCTAGTTTATGGAATGCTGTGAAAAAGCAGCCTAATTAAAAAGTTTAGAAAGTATTTTATAATTTTTCTGTTTCAAGTATATACTTATGAGCAATTTAACCATGTCAATATCATTGAACACTTTTTAAAAAATATATTTACTCTTCAACATATGTAGTAAATTGGTGGGGTTAGGTCAGGAAAATGACAGCAGCAAATCTATCACTCCCAAATAATTTTCTTTTCAAGTCAACTCATGTGTCCTCCTATAACTAGAAGGTTTATGTTTTTATGTCAGAATAAAATTTTGAACTGCAGCTGCTGATTGAAATAACAGCTATCAAGAAGTTCATTTTGAAATGGAAACTAATCATCTGTGATCATAAAGAGTACTATTTAATGAAATGTTATAGAATAATTTAAAAATCTTAAAAATAATTTAGATAAATGATGCTTATGCAATATTTTAAATGTCAAAAATAGATAGTATCTTCATTTATTAAAATAAGACCTTTGCTTTAAAATTATATATTTTGAATATACTTTAGAAGTGCATATCTCACAGTAAAAGGAAAAATCCAAAAATTTAATAACTACCCCCAGAGTTCAGATAAATTGTTTTATTTTGGTTTGGGGGCCATCCCTGATGGTGTTCCTTGGTCTGAACTTAGAAATTATTCATAGCAGGCTCGGGGGACCTTATGGGATGTATGGATCGAACAAGGGACAGTCACATGTAAGGCAAATGCCCTACCCATTGTGTTTTTGCTCCGACCCATTCATCTAAGACGTACAAAGTAGTCTTTACCAACTATATTACCTTGGCATAAAGAAATAAAGTTCTGATGGTTGATTGGCATACTTGTAACATTACTTAAAATATACAGGCTATTATGGATATATTATGGATAATTTGCTTTTACAAAATATTTATATATTTATATTAAATTATAACATATGCAGTGATACATAGTGCTAAAATTTGAGTTGCTACTATTAGAAATTATGTTTAATAATTCAAGTGTAAACCTTAATAGAACAGAATGAATCAAAATTCTATTACCTATTCTAGTTTTTGAATTAAATCTAAGTATGATATTCACAGATAGATCTTGATAATCTTATCTATCTCTTCAACATTTTTATCTTTCTACTTGCAACTAAAATTATAAATAATATTTAATAATTTTCCATTAGGAAAATAGTTACAGGGTTCCTATACTTAGACATTAGCCAGATAAAAAGTGAATGAGTCGTTGACTTAACTCAATGCGATGACAGAAGTAAGAATGAGAAAGGCTAGATCATTTCAGTTTTTAATAATGTTTTTTACTATCTATATATAATAATATGTATCAATTAATGTGTAGATTAAGATGTATTTGATTACAATAATATTGTCCAAGTTTCTATGGAAATAATTTTTAATGTTGATGGTGCATTTATTATGTTATTATTTGGCTGTGGGAATGAGGAAATTTTTCTATAAAATGACAAATTTATTTTTGGTGGTCATTAATTATTCCTATTATGAAACAAAGTAATTGATATAATTGTGAGTCATTAATACAATAATATCTATATATTATAGTATATAGTTTTATTATCTTGTGTAATTTATAAGCATTATTCTACTAGATGTCTCAGTTATTGTTGAATATTATTTTATGTATATACTAGTTAGTCACTCATTTCATTCACAGCAAGCAAAATATAATTGATGGCCTTTGGTATAAATAACTTAGTTCAACTTACATTCAATTCAAAAGAGCAGCATAAAAATTTAAAACTTACTTTTTGAAAAACGAGTCTTTATTTTCTAATTTTGTGTAAGTTTTTAGCTCATGCAGAGACATTTGATGTAAAATTTGGCATGAATAGCAGTAATACATCCAGCAGTTACAATAACTATATGGAATCAATGCAATCTATGTACCAGGTATTATAGCCAGAAGAAAACGTGCCAAGATTCAAGCATGATAAAAGACAGTAGCTCAGGGAACAAGCCTATATAATAAAGATCACAGTTGGAGAAGCTAATGAAGGCACTATAATGAGACTAATTATAATAAAATCAGAAAGGTAACATGGCAGCAAATACTGATGATAATAATGAGAAGACAGCTGTTTTTGTTTGTCTGTTGGTTTTAAAAGAGTGCATAATGAGTTGTTGGTTTGTCTTTCTTTGGTAGATTTTGTTGTTTTTATAGCAAGGGAAAGTGAAAGGAGAAAAATTATAAAACTTTATTCAGCATTTGTATGTGACTTTTTAAAAATGCAAAAAGAAAAGCCAAACCAACCAGTTAGTTCATACAACTTATTCTCCTTAGTTCCAACCATCCACTGTCAGACCATCTAATCAGACCATCTTGAACAAATTCAGTGTTATTATCTCAGCAACCTTGCCTGGAAGGCCCTTCCTTGCATTTAAGCATCTCTGCATGAAAAACAGATTCACGACATCTGGTCTGATTTTGTTTTCCTTTAATTTTCATTTTGCTGCCTTTACCATTCTATTTCCTTTCTCAGTCATGTTTGTTGAGCTGCAAATAGTAATTTTCTCTCATATCTGGTCTTTATTTCACTCTATTTTTAAGGCTAGTGGTTTACTTTGTTATTTAAGGTCACCTGTAAAATAATGATTTGAAGCGCTATAATTAGCCTTGTTTTCCGCTTCCAAATTTGGGAAACTGGTATAAGCTTTATTTTTTTATGATTATATCCATACCAATAAAACACCTGAGTTAGAACTGCATGTGAATATTTTCACAATGCAATGCAATTTTGAGCTGTGATTTCTTTTTCTTTTTCCTTTTATAGCTTCTGCTCTAGTGGATTCTTAACATTTTCAAAAGAAATGAATTACGTAGAGAAAAATCATCTTAATTAAAACATAAAAAACATAGAAAGTGTAAAATATTACAACTCAAATGATCCGATGTTTATTGTTGAGTCAGAGTCAAAAAAGTCAAAGAAGTATGTAAATTAAAAAATAAGACACCACAACACATTCCATCAAAATATTAGTGCATTTTAAATATATATATATATATAAATTGGGATTTCTACAAGATTATAAAAGGGCATTTAATAAGTTAAAAATAAATTATTTCTCATAATTATTGTGCACATCAAAACATAAAAATAACATTTTTATAGATTTTTTGTTTCTTTGGGGGCCACACCCGAGGATACTCAGGGATTACTCCTGCCTATGCACTCAGAAATTGCTCCTCGCTTAGGGGACCATATGGGACGCTCTTGGTTCAACCACAGGCCATTCTAGGTCAGCCACATGCAAGAGAAATGCCCTACGGCTTTCACCACCACACCAGCCCCTCTTTTTAATTATTTTCATAAAACATTATTTTAATAATGTATGTGGCAGTTAAGAAATTTAATATTTAACGTGCAAGAAAACTTAAAAATATTTATTCTTGAGTTTATATAATCATATAGATACATGTAAATATATGTAAATGACACAAGGAAATAAAAAGTTCACAAAAAACAATCCTTAATGACTAATGATAATTATTGGCAACTTGTAACAAAACAACACTTTTCAAGGCTCAATATTTATGATGTATAAAAGTGACTGATTTTGCACCTTTTTCAGAATACTAAATACTTGGCCAGCACCCAAGATGGAAACGACTAGGACTTCTTCAATATCTCAGGTTTTCGGTTACTTAGTAAACTAAACAATGAAGGATGATGAGTATCAGAAATTGCCTGTAGAATAATTTCAGGACATTAACACCAAAAGCATAGACCAACACTATGCATCTCCATTAGTTTAAAACAATAGTCAATACAAGATACTTTCCTTAGTGGAGACTATTTCAAACCCCCTATCACCCCTTCAGTATCAACTTCAGCAAAGGTTGTTCAATGAAAACATTTCTACCTGGTACCTGATAGGAGGTGCACAAAACGGAAATTTTAACATAGAAATAAGCTACCCCCACCATCTTCAGGAAGTCAATGCAAATGTAAACATAACATTTCTAAATGACATTTATTATCTAGGTCACAGTGGTCCTCAAACTACGGCCCGCAGGCCACATATTGTATTTGTTCCCGTTTTGTTTCTTCACATCAAAATAAGATTTATGAGTGTGCATAGGAATTTGTTCGTAATTTTTGTTTTACTATAGGCTAGCCCTCCAATGGTCTGAGGAACAGTGAACTGGGCCCCTGTTTAAAAAGTTTGAGGACCCCTGATTCTAGGATTATCAAGTCAAAATGGAGAAGTTATTTCCTTGATATCCTGTGTTGCCACAAATTATACTATGATTTCGAAAAATAAATGCTGTGTTAATCCCAATATTAGCATGCCTTCAATGAACTCAGGATATATGATTGATTAAACTTAATGTTTTGCCAATGCTACTTTTCTATAACTGACATGATATTCTTTGAGATTTTTAAGGTTTAGTTATTTGAGATTATTATTAACAGTTTTATTCCACGCAAGAAATTGAATTCAGAACCTCACAAACACAAGTCAATCTAAGGCTAATTTTTATGTGATAATATTTAAATTATTTGCTACCAGGTATCAAAAATACATGTTCCATGATAGTAAGAATGTCATTTCTATATTCCAACTATCCTAGGTTTATACTGCTTGTTTACATATAATGTATGTCAACATTATATATTTTAAATTAGCAGTTTGAATAGGAATGCTTAAATGAAATAATAATTTATAATAGCTGTAAAAAAAATTAAAATCCAAATACATGGGGCCGGAGTGGTGGCGCAAAGCAGTAAGGCCTCTGCCTTGTGCAAGCTAACCTAGGATGAACCTCTGTTTGATCCCCAGCATTTCATGTGATCCCCAGGCCAGGAGCGATTTCTGAGCACATAGTCAGGAGTAACCTCTGAGCGAGACTGGCTGTGACCCCAAACCAAAAAAATAAATAAATAAAATCTGAATACATGGACATCTTCAAAATCTTCAAAATCAAAATCATGTAATATATACATGTTTCTATGTGACATTTATAGGCAATTTTATAAGAGCAACAACTTCTTGGCAAGTAAAGTATAAAACTAGAAAAAATGACAAATCCCATAGTTATAAAGAATTAATATTACAGTTTGCAACTTCTATTTGTATCATGGACAGCAACAAAAAGATATACGATGTCAGATCATAAATCAACAGCAATTTCAATACATAAGTTAAATATACACTATAGATTTTAAATACTTCAGTATATTTAGTGCCAAAACCCCAAACTCAGCTTATACTCGGGTCATTTTGATTATTTGATTTGAGGTTTTTGATTCGGTGCACAATCTCCAGTCATCTTCTGCCTTCTGCTGTAGTGGGGGGGTGCTTCAATACAGTCAACAAGTTGAGGCTAAGTTGAAGAGGAAGGTGGCTGAATTGACCTGTATACTACTGAACTATTGGACCCACAATATCCTGGCTTTGTATGAGACCGACAGCAGTGGTGATATCTGTGAACTCAGTGATGATGACAATGTCTATGCTGATCCCCTCACATCAGATACAGCTGAAACTCTGTTTGGACATGCAGATGAGGAGGAGGAAGAATCCAATTTTGAAGGATTTTTAACCTTTGTGATTTAGATTAATTACCTGTTAAGGTATGGTTTTCTGCACTTTAATGTTTTAAAGTTATTGTTGCTAGTTTACAGTTCTTTTTTAAGCAATAAATATTTAAAATCATTTAACTTACTGATTCCTTAATTCTTGACATGCTTTGTTTATGCATTTTTATTTTAGAAATTTACCAGTGGCTGCTGCATTTTCCACCATGGCTTATACTTGGTCACTAAATTTTCCCAGTTTTTAGAATAAAATTAGGGGGTCAGCTTATACTAGGGTTGTGATATCCTCCAGTGTATAGGTAAATCTCTTTTTTATTTTTTTAATCTTTAAGTACCATGATTACAAGTATGATTGTAGTTGGGTTTCAGTCATAAACACTATATCCCCCTTCACCAGTGTAGCATTTCCACCAATGCCCACCTCCTTCCCCACCCTTGTCAGTATTCAAGTCAGGCATTCTACTTCTCTCATTCTTTAGCATTTTTGTGCTAGTTGTTAATTTACCTATGTTCTTATAGCTGGTGTGTTTGTTCATATGTATCTGTATGGCTAGTAGAACTATTTCCAGTTCTAGCCCATGTCCATACTTGAAACTGGGTGCCAAAGATATCAGAAATTTAAGCAGAAATTTATAAATCTAGTAGTTTTATTTCTTTTTCCTTTAGTTTATGAAAGACTCTTCTGAATTAAGAAATCTTCTTATCCTCTGTTCATTAGGTTGTATAATTTCATTGGTGAAATCTTTCAGGATCTTATTTTAAGTTGATTTTTTTTTAAATGTGGTTTCTTTCTTCGTTTAATTTCTTTGAATACATTGACACTATTTTTAGACTTCTTTAATGAATTCTTTTCACTAAATATGTTAGTTGGTGTGTTGCTTTCTGACCCCAATAGCCTAATCGTGGGAACAAGAGTGACATCCACAAACCATGTGAAAATTTTACAAGTATTCTTCTTCTGAAATCAGAAATTGCCCTTGTAAGAAGTCTGTGGGTATGTGAAAACGTGGACTAGCCAGAGAAGCACTAAATATAATAATAAGCTATTTGGCTTCATAGTCAAAGGCATATATTACATTTTTGATATAGTATTTCCTCATCCCATAATTTAGAAAAATTAATATTTATAAACCTTAAATTAGTCATCATTAATATAGAGTATATAAAATTAACAGCTTCTGAAACTAAATTTTTTTTTTTTTTTTGGTTTTTGGGTCACACCCGGCAGTGCTCAGGGGTTACTCCTGGCTCCATGCTCAGAAATTGCCCCTGGCAGGCACGGGGGACCATATGGGGCACCGGGATTCGAACTGATGACCTTTTGCATGAAAGGCAAATGCGTTATCTCCATGCTATCTCCCGGGCCCCTTGAAACTAAATTTTAAAGTGTGAATATAAGTTTTCTAGTTAAAACGTAAATAACATGCATTGCTTTTTTATTATTTTTTATTGATACCAAAGTGAATTATTATAGTCTTTCACATTTATCTTTTAGGTACATAGTGATAGTGAATGGTGGGGTATTCCCACCACCAATGGTAACCTCCCTCCGCCATTGTTCCATCATGCTTACATCACTCTTCTAGCATGCCTCCCATATCTCCACCCTTATCCTTTGAACTGCCAGTGTAGGTTCTTTCTATACTTAGCTTGTAGTTTGGTTTTCTTTGTTCTATTGTCATTGACTTTGGGTTGGGTATTTAAGGTTGATCATTTTTTATTTACACTCAAACTTCTGCATGTTCATTCCTCTTTTAATGGTGTAGAGGTTAGGCCATTTCCACCAATTATCAAGGCTTATTCTGGTTCTGTGTTCAAGAATTACTCATGCTTAGGTTGAGTCCTTTAGGTTGCTGGAAATAAAACTCAGAATTGTGCAAGGCAAGTACTTACTGAACCATCATATAGACTCCCTTAAAGGTCATTTCTAATGACTCATTTTCCTTTTCATTCTAAATAGAAGAACTTAACCTTGAGTTAAATTTTTAAACCATTAGTTAAGTTCTTAAGTTAACTCGACTAACTGAACTTTTAAAACCTGTGATCAGGTCAGCTCATTTGCTGACTTTCCACAAATTTGCTAGTCTCCTAAGAGACACCAAGCTAAGCTGCAAATGCTCATGAGAACAATGGCTTCATGGTTGAAAGTTCTAGAACATACTTGAGAAAGTGACAGGCTGAGTACCAACCCCAGCCAAATTCACACCCCATAGCCACCACTATGCCAGAGGCCCAACTTTACTGCTTTGCAACTAATCTCTGAATTCTGGGATTTGTGGAGTATGTGACCATATATGCAAGCATGTAGCACTTGCAAATTCCTCAGTTCTGACACCCAAGTAGGAGCACAGCAAATTACATAGAAGATAGTGTAGAACCCAATTAATCTCAATAAGCAAAAACAACTTAAAATGTTCAACTGGCAACAAATACTACAATAAATCCTCCGAAAATGACAATAGCCCTATTTTGTAATAATTCTACACATTTTCTTTAAGTGAATATATTTCAATAATTTTAAAAGCCATTTAGCTGTAACGAGTAAAAAGTAAAGTAATTTATTTTGTGTCTTTCGAGATCTGGTTTGGCATTGGTGGTGGGAATGCTGCACTGGAGAAGGGGACGGGGTTTCTGTTTATGACTGAAACTCAACTACAATCATGCTTGTAATCATGGTGCCTAGATGAAGATTATATATATATATGGAAAATAAATAAAATAAACACACTGAGCCAATGGGTAAAAAAAAGAAGGGCAGGTTTGAATGGAGTAACTTGTGACAATGGTGGAGGAGATGTTAGTGGTATGAATGATGCTTAGAGCACTGAATGCCAGAGTAATTGTATTGTGAACAACTTTGTAAAGCATGGTATTTAAATAAAGTTATAAAAGACTATACTTGTCAATAAAAATAGAAAGTATGATAAGTGTTTTTGTAAAGTTAGCTAGCTCGATATAGTCTTTTATTCTATTCTATTTTATATTATAAATTATCATGTATATGATTGTATTACTGTAATATTTTGGGCATATTTCTCTACAATGAATTTCCTCAACACAATGAAATTCTCTACAATGAAATTCCTCAATTTCATTGAGGCTATACTAATAATAGAATATAAAATATTTTAGATATAATAAGTAAAAATAAAACAGGCATCACCTTATTTGTCGAAATAATTTATTATTCTATATGAATTGACTTTCATGCCAGAAGAGTTGAATTCCAGATTGCAAAACTAAATATTACATGTAACATTCATTAAAGACTACATATGTTTATATGTTACTGTCATATATAAAAAACTTTTTATTCTAATTTTTTATTATTGTCATCTCCTGAAAAACCTGTAAACATGTTGGGAAATAAAAAAACAGAGCTAAACTATACTTCTACATGTGGTATATGTATTAAACTATATAAATATAGAACATATAACAATATATAGAGGTGGACATTGTTTTGTTAGGGTCAACATATTTAAAAATATCAAAAAAATTTCAAGTGATAATGCATAGCATCATGATTTGTGTGTGATAAAATCTCTGTAGCCTTTTTTTTAACAGTGTGCTATGCTGAGAAATAAAGTTACGAGTAGGATTGGTCTTCCTAAGATCTTATATAACTTTTGTAACTTCTCCTTCTCTAAATTAAAAAATAATATTTTAAATATGAAACTTTTCTTTAAAACCTGAATGTCCATTTCAATCCTTAACTATATTTAAATTTGACAAATTTTATTAAACTTATTTTTTCTGGTTAAAAGTTCATAATAAAGATATTCATAGTCTTCTTAGTATTACAAAATGTCCAAATGTAATTTAATTAAACAGTTTCAATAAAAGTTTTATATTAAGATGTAAAGGAAGATGACAATATCCATAGACACAATTAAATGGAGACTGTAGTAAAGATAGCTTATGATCTAAAAATTCCTTTCTTGTGTCTGTGATGGAAGGAACTGAAATATACCTTTATTTTTGGGAGGTTGCTTGCTTTGTTTTGGGGATCATATCGGTTGCACTCAGAGGTTAATCCTGGCTCCGTGATCAGAAATTACTCCTGGACGACAGAGGGAACCATATGAGATGCTGGAAATCAAACTTGGGCCAACCAAATACATGGCAAATGCCCTACCTATTGTGCTATCAGTCTGGCCTGAAATATACTTTTTATTGTCTTAACAGTATTTATTTCCATATGAAAAGTATAGCCACTATTTCTGTACATTAAAACTCTGGACTCCAATCATCCGAATTGAACCACTGAACACTTTAGTCAGTAATTTTGACCAATCTCCCTCTTTAAACCCATTTTAACTCCCCTTCAAAACCACTATTATTTTTCACCTGAATTTCTAATGTTTTGTTTTATTTATTTTAAATTTAGATTCTACACATAGTGACATTATGCAGTATTTGATTTTATTTTTCGGGCTCATTTCACTTAGTACAATATCTTTTGACTTTATCCTTGTTGCTGTAAATAGAAACATACTATTTTTCCTCATGGTTGAATATTATTTCATTGTATGTTCATGAAAATCTCTAGTCATTTCTCAAAGAGCTATTTCCGTATTAGCTATTGTGAATAATGCATTTTACATAGAAGTACAGATTCTAAAGTTCCATTTCCTTTCAACCAAACAAGATTTGTTGGAATCTTACTTCCACATATTTTAACATCTTTTAGGAACTTTCATTTGTTTCTATAATAAAGATACCAAATTACATAGTGGCCAACAGTTTACTAAACAAGGATTTCTTCTTCTCTACATCTTCATCACAATCTTTTACTTTTGTTTTCTTGTGAACAAACATTCTAACAGGGGTAAAGTGATGACTCAACTCAATGTGGTTTGGATTTGCATTTCCTGGGAAATTAATGATGCTAAACAACGTTTTTGTTTCTCTGATGACCATCCCTGTCTTTATATGTGTGGTGCTTGAGATGTGACACAGGTCCTCCATATGCAAGGTATGTACTGAACTAGCCATATATCTGGCCTCTATATAACTACCTTTATAGACATGTCAAAGATTTTTTCATCAATTTATTTGTGTGTATTTGCCAAATAAAAATTTTGGTTTTATTTTCTATAATAAATTGAATTCCTCATATATTTTAGGTATTTGTACATTAATAAAGATTCAATTTTGCAAACATTTTCTCCATTCCATTGGTGGTCTCTTTCTTCTAGTGATAATTTTACTTGCTATGTGAATTTTTCAACTTGATACATTCCATTTTTTTTCTTTTAGCTTTGCTTCGTATGCTTTTGTTATTATACTCAATAATTCATTTCCCAAACTAATGTTAGAATATTTCCCTATTAATTTCCATTTTTATTGATCTCAGAGGTGAGGGTATATATTCAAAATGGGAAACAAATAGCTAATATTTAATATATAGATAATAATTTATTGCATAAAGCAGTACATTTAAAAAGCATTGAAAATTCAA
>PVKC010032203.1:0-13998 GCA_004027635.1 Crocidura indochinensis | reverse complement strand
TAAAATAAGGGCACAGTGATGGTGCAAACTACCATTTTTACCTCCAAATCCACCAGTAATATAATATAGCATCATCCCCTTTTGAATAGGCCCTCTAAATAAAGGGAAATTTTATGCACAGACATAAGCCTTTATTTACTAGGGATAAGAACCCATACCTTTTAAAATACAGAAATGTTTCTCACCCTGAACATGTGTCATGTGGCCCCAACTTAGACTCCATGTGATTAGACAGCGACCATCCAATCCAGAACCCTAGACCCCAGATATGGAACTGACACAGATCCCAGCAACACCACCAGGAACCAAACTCCTCCTGGGGAAACTCTGAATACCATTTGATCCTCAGCACTGCATATTTCCCCCCAAATTTCACAGAACTTTTTTTTTTTTGGTTTTTGGGTCACACCCGGCAGTGCTCAGGGGTTACTCCTAGCTCCATGCTCAGAAATTGCTCCTGGCAGGCACAGGGGACCATATGGGGCACCGGGATTCGAACGGATGACCTTTTGTATGAAAGGCAAATGCCTTACCTCCATGCTATCTCCCGGGCCCCCTTTTAACAAGATATATCAAAATATAAATCATAAAATTTTTCTTCCTAGTTAATGAAAAGTTCTCCATTATATAACACATTCTGTCATTTCTCAAAAACTACTAATATATTTTTATTTACATCTCCCAGTGACAGGCCTCCACTTTCATAGATCACAAGGCAAAAAAGTAGTAAATATAATTTGCAAAACTTCAATTATATAATTGGTGGTCTTGTTGGTATGGCATCTACAACTATATGATTGCCATAAGCTATGATAAAATTCACTCTTAATTATTGATGTTTATTGCTCTACAAAAGAATAAACTTGTCCCCTAGATGTACAATAATAATAATAATAAACTTGCTCTACATGTTCCTTTTCCAAAAAACTTGTTGTGATGTCATAGATTTTCATTTCTATCTATAGTTCCTTTTAAATACAGCTATTGTCTCCTGGTGGTGATGCAGTTCAGGAGAGGTGCCTACAACTGTGCAGCAACCTAGCTGTACAACCTTCTTGCATGTCTTAGATTTCCACGTCTTTTATGACTCAGAACATCTCCTGGTCCAAAATGAGGCCTCCAGAACTGCAATTACTCAGTCTTCAGCTTCTTCCTAAGTTCTTCCAGTGGAGAATTCCACTAGGAGCTGAGATGACAACATGGGCTACTATAATCTTAATGTTTGGATGCTCCAATCTTTAACACATAGGAAACCTTAAAGTTCACTCTACTGTTCCATTGACATGATGCAAGGAGTATTTTACTATATTGACTATAGGACAAATGAATATTGCTAATAAGAAGTGTTTTTCTCTAAATGAAGGTGTTGCGTAGTCAATATTATATTATAAAATACTCTGCTAGAAGAAAAAAATACAATACAAAATTCCTTCCTCACACTTAAATTCATTGTAGCGCTATTTACAATAGCTAGATTCTGGAAATAACCAAGATGCCCTTCAACAGATGAATGGCTAAAGAAACTGAGATACATATACAGAATGGAATATTATGCAGCCGTCAGGAGAGACAGTCATGAAATTTTCCTATACATGCATGTACATGGAATCGATTATGCTGAGTGAAATAAATCAGTGGGAGAAAGATAGATGCAGAATAGTCTCCCTCATATGGGTTTTAAGAAAAATAAAAGACATTTTTGCAATAATTTTCAGAGACAAAAGGGAGGAGGGCTGGAAGGTTCAGCTCATGACATGAAGCTCACCACAAAGAGTGGTGAGTGCAGTTAGAGAAATAACTACATTGAGAACTATCATAACCATGTAAATGAATGAGGGAAGTAGAAAGACTGTCTAGAGTACATGCAGGGGTGGGGTGGGAGGGGAATGTTGCACTGGTGAAGGGGGGTGTTCTTTAAATGACTGAAACACAACTACAATTATATTTGTAATCAAGGTATTTAAATAAAGATATTAATAAAAAAGAGAAGATGGAGGAGAAAAAAACTCTTGTCTATCATCTGTTGTTGACCTCAGCAGCTGTTACTCTGATGGTGAGGACTTCTAGTGAATTCTTCTTTGCGTCTGCCCAAGGGTTTCAGTTTTGTCATTTCTGTTTGAAGTTTTCTCATTTCTACTCTCATATCTTCTTGAGTTTTACGGTGTGTTTGTGTTCCATATTTCCTTGGACATCCTAAACATATCCTTTCTAAAGTCTATTTCAGAGAGGCTGATATTTGAGTCTTCATAATATCATTATCATTTACTAAGTGTGGTGAGGTTCTGTTTTGCTTTCCATTGTGACCTTTACAATGTAGTGGCAGTTTTTTCTTTTGTTTGTTTTGTTTGTTTGTTTTTGTATAATTGGCTAGAAAAATTCAGAGCCACAAAGCAAACTGAAGTTGCTGTGCTTTTCTTGGTATGAACTAATCTGTGATCAAATGGCTCTTCTGATTCAAAGATAACCTAGCTACTGGTCTGTCTGTCTCTATTCCTAGGGACTTTCTTTGTCCTGGTGCTTCTCTTTCCCTTGGAGCACACTGACATGGGGTGAAAAGGGATCTTCTGGAACAAAAGGACAGCACTGCAGTCTATATATCAGCCTCTGTTTCTTAGGATTGTGTGGCTATGACTCAAATTTCTTGTCTTCTCGAGGACTCTACTCCTACAGATATTATCTTATACCAATTCAACTTACAAGCAACTATCCTTAAAACACAAAAACATTAATTCAAGAGGATACATGTAACCTACATTCATTGTAGCACTTAGTATAAGAGTATAATATGAAAAAACCAATTCTCAAATATGAATGTATGGATCAAAATGTTGTGTTTTATATAATCTAAAAGTATTCGATCCTAAAAATTAAAAATATATGTTATTTAGAATTATAGCATCAAACCTAAATGAATGGACTACATCAAACTTAAAATATTTTGTATATTGAAAGTAACACTGGTTAAAACTAGAAGATAGCTAACAGAATGGGAAAATCTTTTTTGCACTCAAAATATCATATAAAGGGTTGATATCTAGGATATACAAAGCACTCAGAAAGGTTAGCTCCACAAAATCGAATAAAGTCATAGAAAATGGGGAGAAATGAATAGACAATTCTTTGAGGAAGACCAACAGATGGCCAATAGACACATGAAAATATGTTCACCATCACTCATCATTAGGGAAATCCAAATCAAGACAACAATGAGGTACCACTTTACACCAGTGAGGATGACACACATCTAAAATAAAATAACAAACCAATCTCTGTTGGCAGGGATTCTATAAGAAAGAAACTCTCATCCACTGCTGGTGGGAATGCTGCCTCATCCAAGCCATATGGGAAACAATATGGAGGGTGCTCAGTAAACTCAGAATTGAGCTGCCATATTACCCAGTAATTGCACTCCTGGGTATATATCCTCAAGAGAGAAGGACAACCATCCCAAAGTATGTATGCACCCTACTATTTATCACAGCACTCACCACTATAGCCAAAATTTGAATCAACCTCATGTCCAACAACAGATGAATGGATCATGATCTTCTGTGGCACTTATACACAATGGAATACTACATAGCAGTTAGAAATGATGCTATCATGAATTTTTCAGCAACATGGATGGATCTAGAAAATAATATGTTAAATGAAGTAAGCCAGAAGAAAAAGGATAAATACAGAATGATAGATCGTATCTGAGGTATTTAGAATATATACCATATATACATATAATACTCCATGAAGAAAAACAATGGTCTAAATGGTAGAAACTCCGAACACGATAGTTGTCAAGGTATAGAGAGAAGTGATCGAATCAAGCAGAAGAAGGATAACACAAAGCCTCAACTATCTCTCATACCATAAAGAAACCAGCAACAAGGGAAACAGCCATTCAGAGTGAACAGATGTTCATTTAACCTCTCACTATAAAGACCAATAAAAATAATCTAATGTATTGATCCACAGAACCAGGTACAGAATATGATAGGAAGTCAGTAACTCTTGCTCCAGTGATTACTACAATATGCTTTAATGCTTTAATTTTATTAGGTATAAAATAGCCCTTCAGCTTCCTTGTTCACAGTGGTTCCTGGAAAAATAAGATGGACACCCTAATTTTGCAACTCAGTGTTCAGTCATACTAGATACCAGATTCTATGCACATTATGACAATGTGATAATAAAATACTCTGATTTTTCCTATTCCTTTTGTTTATGGTTTTTATTTTAACCCAAATCATATGACCATTCAGATCGTGTTGACAACTGTGCACCACAGACTTACATTACAGATCCCACTAATTGAATATATTTTTGCAAATTACTATTATCCCATTTCCTTTTTTCTTTTTCTCTCCTTTTTCCTACTTCTTCCTCACTTGTCTCATTACTTCTTCAATTCAACCTATGTTACATAAAGCCCATGCTGTCAGTTTCTTTTTAGGAAAGGAATCTCTATACATAAGACACAGCAGATGATACTACATAGGGAAGACACCTCTTATAGTCCTCACTACATCATGCATAGCACTACAGACGTGAAAACTAGGCTTATCCTAAAATACTTTAGCCACTATCTAACCCTAAAAGCTTCATTTAGCAAAGTTCATCCCTGTCATTGATGAAGTGCCTAAAAAAGGAAAAACCTCTCAACATCAAGGTACCGGCCCATTTTTTTCCCTCTTTTTCTTTCATTTATTTTTTCTTCATTATTTTACCTCATATCCTTTTTTCCTTTCTTTCTCTCCTAATCTATATTTTAGCTATTTATTTAACTTTTCTTAATTCAATTATTTCTTAAGCGCTCAAACCACTCTTTGAGGGTCAGCCCTCCAATAACAACTTATGAATAGAACTCTAATGTCTGTCTATATATGAGCATGAATTTGTATACAATGGACTCCTCTTTGTCAGCCAAACCTATATTGTAAACAACCCATGCCTATCCCTCCCCCATCAGAAGTCCTCTATCCTCTTACCTCCCAATTTTTATTCATTATCCTTCCCTATATAACCCTCTTTACCCTCAGCTCTTAACTCAGTCGGTACTGAGAACAACATTTTGCCCCCAATAAGCCATGACCCAGCTCCCAAAACAAACTCTCTCTGTCCCAAATCATGTGCCCCAGCAAGAAGCTACAACCACTTCTCCTGCTGACTCATTTTATGTGTATGCACCCTACTTCTTCTCACACACACCCTAAATGTGGACTGTTGCATGCTACTGGATTCAACTCCAGAAGGACCCCCAGTCCAAGGGCACTACCTGATCCCTTACTCAACAAGACTATGGTGTGGGATGAAAATGTGCCCTGGACCTCCCCCATCCTGCAAGAATATCTCAAAAGACTTAAAGGGGGAGCCGGGAGGTGGCGCAGAAGGTAAGGTGCCTGAGCTAGCCTAGGACGGACCACGGTTAGATCCCCCGGTTCCCATATGGCCCCCGTGCCTGCCAGGAGCGACTTCTGAGCGCATAGCCAGGAGTAACCCCTGAGCGTCACTGGGTGTGGCCCAAAAAACCAAAAAAAAAAAGACTTAAAAGGGATATTTATATTTTTCTTGTATGTTCAATACCTTAATTGTTATACTTCTTAGCATGTTTATTTTCAAAGGAATAGGTAGCGTCCTCCATCCTTTTTTAATTATTAATTTTTTATCTTTTTTAATTTATATAAATATTTGTTAATTTCACTTGTTTTGGTTCTTCTTGGTATGAAATTCTAGAAGAAAAAGTTCTACTTGGGATAAAATCTCGGGCCAAAAACAGGGCACAGAGACTGTATAGCCTGTCGTTCTTACTCCCAAGTGCACCAATAATGTAATATGGTGTCATTCCCTTTTGCATAGGCATACTAAAAAAGGGGAGATCTTATATATAGAAACAAACTCTTATCTACTAGGGATAAGAGCCCTTACATTTTATAAAAGAGAAGCACCTCCCACCCTGAACATGTGTCATGAAGACCCGATTCCATATGATCAGACAGCAACCATCCAACCCCAAACTCCATATCCCGAATGAAGAACTGACACAGTTCCCTGCAACAGGAAACAAAGTCCCCCTGGGGAATCACTAATACCACTTTGGTACCAACTTGCAACAGTTTGATACAAAAACCTGACAATGAGGAAACAGCAAAAATTTATTCCAAGAGCAGATTGCCCTGTCTCATCCCCTAATTGTAAGATAAAATTAGAAGAAACGCCATCCTTTGATCTGCACAAAAACCAAGATCACTAATTACAGAAGACGGACTTTGACAACTGTGAGTGGGCAGAACTTTTCAGGAGACCAGTAAGAAATATCCTAGCCTAGGGTTTGTACAAAAACCAAGATCTCTAATACCAGAGTTTTGACTTTGATAACCGTGACTGAGCAGGACTTCTGGAACCATAAGGAAAAACTCTATCTTGGTTTTTGACCTAGGATCTGTGCAAAAACTAAGATCACTAATTACAGAAGACTGATTACAACAAACGTGATGGAACAGATCTTCTAGAACCATAAGGAAAGACTCTATCCTAGACTTTGTCTTATGACCCATTGAAATATCAAGATCTCTAGCTACAAAGGATTGATTTTGTCATCCACAACCGAGCAGAAAGTTCCCTGGCAACATAAAGACCTGGGGGTTTGATAATGAGCATGTATGGAGCCTGTAGTTGCTCCCATGCCAGTATGCTTCAAGGATGCAGAAACTGTATTTCCTAGGCCAAGGTAATTTTTTTCTAACTTCCCCATTACTTATTGTGCCTATGCAAAACAAAACAACACAAAATTAAAAATCACAAAGCCTTGCCACACAGTTTTTCTTTTTTTCTTTTTTACCTCTTTTTCTTTCTCAATTTGTATTTTTTTTCACTTTTTTCTTTTCTTTCTTGTGTTTGTTGTTTTGGTGATGATTTTTTTTGTTGCTGCTGTTGTGTTTTTTATAATTGCTTTTTTCTTTTGCTTTTGTCTTTTGTCTTTCTTCTTTTGAATTGATATAGCCTCTAGATGGACTCCTCCCAGCTTTTTTTCTTTCTTTTCTTTTTCCAACAGAACCACAGAACTTGAATCATCTTGTTCTTATAAATTGAGGGGAAAAAAATAAATGGATGGTACCAGGAACAACCACTCATATGGACATTGGTTAAGTTAAGAAATGATCAGACTTATGCACCAAATTCAAACTCAATAGCACCATAATCAATACCCAATCTACAGCAAGCTTTACACAAAGGAGAACTGTTACACTAGCAGTCCATGGGTAAATGGGAGGAGGTATTGGATATATACTGAGAACATGAGTGGAGGGAGCACAACACTGGTGGTGGGAATGGCTCTAATTCACTGTCACTATGTACCTTAAATTTACTGTGAAAGATTAGTAATTCATTTTTGATCACAAAAATATTATTAAAAATTGTATTTGCTGCAACATGGATAAAAATATAGGATATTATGCTGAGTGAAATCAATCGTAATGAAAAGTATAGATACAGAATTGTCTTTCATGTGACTCAAAATATAATCCAAGTAGCAGAAAAGAGCCAAGGGAAATATATTAGGAAAACTCCCACACAACTGAAGTTGACGTAAGAAGAGCATTTGAAAGATTGATTCATTTTATATCTTGAGTTCTTCAAATACTATACACTATCTTTCTGTCCTTGCTTCTCTCTACTCCACCCAATATATTGAAGGTTTCATTTTCATTACTGCACTAAAACAGTACCATTAAAAGTCACAAATAACTACAATTACACTCTCCTTACTTGACTTGTATACAGCATTTAAAATTATGGGCACTCTTTGGAACTTTTTTTTGTTTTTTAGGCCATACCTGGTGACACTCAGGGATTACTCCTGCCTATGCACTCAGAAATCATTCCTGGCTTGGGGGACCATATGGGACACCAGGGGGTTGAAGCATGGTTTCTCCTAGGCTAGTGTGTGCAAGGTCCCTTTTTCAGTTTCTTGATAAAAGGCTTTCTTCTATCTGATCTAGTCTCTTTATCTCCTTTGCAAGATTGTTTCCTACCAAACTTCTAATCATTATCATGCCTGCAGAATTCTGCTTTTAACTGATCTCTTTCTATAGTCTGTTTCTAGATAATCCCTTCAAACTCTTAACTTTGAAAACACTGTAACAAATTCTGATAACTTTTATGTTTAATTTTTCCCCAAATAATCAATTATCCAATTACCCATTCAACATTTCCCTCTGCTCTTTAATTACTCTGACCTAATTATGACCAAGAGAATTTTTGTTTTCCCAGCTCGTATCTTTTTAGCTTGCTTCTTTTCAATTAACCTGCTCTATGAACTCTATCTAAATAAGTGATCTACAATCACCAATTCATGGGAATGTTTAAAAGCACTGATGTCACCTTGCTTATTATAATACCTTCTCTATATATTGGCAAGTTTAATAGGTGCCTGTTAGTATAAAAAGACTGAATAATCACATCACCAATTCTCCATCAGTACCTCCTCATCTCATTTATCATTATTTTTTACACGTCATGGTTTCAGTGACCAAACCCATGACTCAGCCAAACGCTAGTCATAATACTCATATCTTTTCATTAATTTTCATTGAACCCAAATTTAAATTTTTACCAAAATTTAAATGTCTCCATTCAATATAATCTCCTCTTCTCCTCTTACTCTGTTGAATATTATCTTTCTTTACTCTTTTTTTTTTACTTCTTCCTTTACTCTTGATTTTTTCCATTTAAGGCACAAAATCTATCCATGGTTTCATCCTTCATGCCTTTTATTTTAATTTAATTTATTGCAGGGCCTTTTTACTTTTGTTCCTTCAAGATGCATTGTCATCTCCAGATCCTCACTCTCCTACCCTCCCGTTCCTTTAACTGTCATTTCCTCAGAAAAGCTTCTTTGAACTATTTCAACCAATGTGATCCTCCTGCCACATTACTGTCCATTATCTTTCTCATTTTATTTTTTAATAAATTTTATTTTTTTTATTTATCTTTCTCATTTTATTTTTTAATAAATTTTATTTTTTTATTTATCTTTCTCATTTTATTTTTTAATAAATTCAGTAGTGTTTAAGTTACTCTTCTAACTAATTTGCTTGCTTATTATTGGAATTATATGAAAAATTATTGAAATGGTGTTCTTATCTGGATTTGGAAACCAATCGACAATACCTGATAGTAAGGCTAAGATTATGCAAGTCAAAAACAATGCCCAGTGCAAAAACCAACTTCACTTGTGCTAAGCCATGCTTTCTTGGTACAGACTTAAAATATTACTTCCAACACTTATTTCCATATATTATACCATCTCACTGAAATATGCTTCTTCCCAGAAAAAAAAATGAAACCTTAGATATGTGTTATTTTTTCACTTGCCAGGGACACTGAAGATAAACCAGGTAGAAAAATTTGTCTCATTATTACAAGGCAGCATGAAACCAGCACCAGCCTGGGAAACAAGAGATCCAAGATGAAGTCCATGGAAGCCTCTCCAATTTAGTTCAGCAACCTTGAATAGAACTTCACCTCAATATGGCTGTTTTCTCCTGCAGAATAAGGAGACTAAGATAGTTTACCATAACACATTCTTACATAGCTAATAATCTATGATAATTATCCAATTTATGTGCCTGTTTCTTTTGTGTTGATTCTACATTTTAAGCCGCTTTTCCTTTGGTTTCCTAGGAGAATTGTGTTTTCAGAAAGCAGCTGGCTAAGATTCACTTGCAACGCTCTTCTGATCACACAGAAACATATACTGTTCCCCCGGCAGAGAAATGTGCGATGGTTGATTTGCACTTCGCTGGTTGAATACATGCAATGGCAAGTGGGAGTTTTATTGGGTTCATGGCACTGAAAAATAGTAAGTGCTTCATTTCTTTCAGCTCAGGGGAGCTTTGTTTGTTTATTTAGTTTGTTGGGGGGAAAACACGTTTATTCAGGTGTTCCGTGATTAAATGAAATGTGGCTCCGTGTAACAAAGGTGTATACAGTGAAATTCAAGCCATAAGCTTTATTACTTCTCTCCACAGACAGTACAAACTGATATATAACTAAAAAGCTTCAAAGGTGAAATGAAATGCAAATTGCAAATGCGCCAAACAGCCTATTCCCAGAAACATGTACATTTTTAAGCCTATCTTAGGATGAGTGGAGATAAAATTGAAATCCATTACAAGTGAATCTCTGGATAACAAAGCCTTACTGATCAGATGTCTATGCAGTTTCCATTTCTACTAGTTCCTTTCTGTAGTGGTTCATTTTTCATGAAAGGGGGATTTGAGCAGAAGCATAACTAGTAGTAACTCTCCCTGCCCTACACATAGACGTGTGCAAAGACTCTAGTTTTATCACTAGATATATCAAATCATTGTATTTGTCCATCAAACTGATTGGCAACTAATAATCCATGCTACTGGTTTTCAGAATATGATCTTTAGCCAAGCAGCAGCATCCATTTACTAAGAAATGAAATGACTCACACCTCAACCAAAATTCTGAGGGTGAAAATAGAAGGCATTATAGTTTGTATTTTTGTGGAATTGTCCAGGAGACTCAGGGAAATCTTGCACATAACAAAGTTTGGAAATCTTTTCTCTAGCATTGAAACCATCTATGGACATGAATACTGTACCTTGTTCAGTGACTTGATGAGAGCTAGCACATAGCAATTGACCTGAGTAGCTTGGGTCTGTAGAAATCCAAGATCAATGTGCACTGATTTTTATTTTTCCAGATGCATTCTGAAGATACCTGAGAGTTTTTACCACAATCATTTCATGAGGTTTTGGCATAAGATAATAACAGAGAATGGTTCTGGGGAAATCATAATGAAAATGACAAATACTGTTTCTTCCCCCATACAAGTTTCAAAGTAGTGAAAAAGACAGGTGCTAAGGTCAAAATCATATCAGCAATTGTTTGAATATGGTTCTGAAATATACAAAGATGATAAAGGAGAAGTATAAAGAAGTCATACAATTTCTAGATTTTTCTGATATATCCAGGGTGTCAAAAAAAAGTCTTTTCAAAACTTGAACTCTTCAAAAGAATTCCATGCAGGGGAGAAAAAATGGTTTATGAAAAGATGTTCAGGAAATAAAGAATTTTTACTTTGAGTAACAAAAGAACAAACATAATGTGTAAGGGAGAGGAGAGTATTATATAAGGCATGGATACGTATTAAAATGAGCTTTATATTAATATTTTCCTTTGTCTTAAAAATAAAATTATGGGAAAGTTTCAAGCAAACAATTAGTATAGAACAATTGGTATTTTTAATCATTTTTGTTGTAATTAAGAAGATAAATAGAAAGGCATAAGAAAAAACTGCAGAGAAATAAAGCAAAGTATCACAACATCTAGATTGTGGAAATGGTAGTTTGACTGTGGTTCACATATGAAAAAATGGAGATAAGAGAAGAAATTATTTTGAGACTAAATTAATAAGATTTGGGGTTTAGTAGGTGTCTCATAGTTTTAATTTTGAAGTCTGAAAAATTAAACCAATTTTGACCCTATGTAGCAAATAAAAAGCAAGTTGAAGTGAAAGTAAGCAGAGAGGAAAAACAAAATTATATTTCTAGGTAGAAATAAACACTTGTTGAAAATAAAACTGGATTAACTCAATTTTTCCTGAGCAATCATTGATGTGCTTCATTTATGCCATTCCATTAATCCCAGTTAACCATGAAAATTCATTGTTTTAATTAATCATTAGTGAGGAATAACAGGACCACCATCATAGTTAAACTTATAATGCATGTAATTTCTTAAAATGAAGTTTCAATGATATGGTGCATCCACAGATTCATCCAAGTCCTAAACTCACTACTTCCATACATGTTGCAATATGGCAAAAGAGAGTTTTGTGAATTACATAAGAATGTTGAGATGAGATTATCCTGTGTTGTCCAGTGAACCAAAAAACTTACCAGCTGTCTTTATAATAAGGAAGTAAAGCCAAAAGTTATAGATGACTGTGTAAGTATGGAAGAGACTAGAGAAGCACTGAAGAAAAGGTTGCAAGTGGAAGGTCCCAGGGACACCACAAGCTGAAAAAGGAAAGGAAATGATTCTCCACACTGATTCTAGAAGACATTATGCCAACATTTAAATCCCTTAGCTCAACAAGGTTTATGACCTACAAATATCTGGTTAAATGTGTTTATTTGTAAGTCTCTCCATTTGTGATTAAGGCAGTAATTAATGCATATTACAAACAGAGGGTCAAGAGAAAGTATAGGTGTTAAGACACTTGTCTTGTATAAAATCACCTCTAGTTTGATCCCTGATACTACATATGTACCCCCCAAAAAAATCACCAGAAGTTATGAAACAGAAATAAATGCTGAGCACTGCCAAGTGTAGTTTAAAAACAACCCCAAAAAAGATGAGTTAGGATGAGCTAAAATTATTTATTTGCATAAATAGTCCAATAATACTCAAGAGTTAATTAGTAAATGAAACAACATGTAAACAAATAATTGCTCACTGCAATTGAATTCAATAATTTGCAGACTCAGGTGGACCAAATAATCATTTAGATTTCAGAATTTTAGAAGTACCAATATTTCTAGTTACAAACTGCATTCTTTTATTTTTACTTACATCCCACAGATAAGTGAGATTATTCTATGTATCCCTTTTCCCTTCGACTTGTTTCACTCATCATAATAGACTTCATGTCCATCTATCTATAGCCAAATTTCATGACTTCATTTTCCTAACAGCTGTATAGTATTCCATTGTGTACCACAAGAGGGAAAGATAAGGAAGACAGAATAAATTGAGGAAGATAAAGTTAAGAAAAAAGAAACTACATACAAAATATAAAAAACAGACTGACATAACAAGACACATAGATACAGACTTCACAAAAAACATGGCCATTGAACTCACTTATACTTACAAAAAATATTTGATGGAAAGAATCCAAAATAGAGCAAAAGAAAAAATTCAGTTGAATCAGCAAAAAAGATATAATAGCTTTAAGATATAATAGCCGGCAGACTGATATTTATATAGATATATATAAAGATATATATTACATATAATATTATATATAATAAATATATATTAAAGATAAGGCAGAGTAGAGCAGATCTGAAAGAGAATTTTATGCACAATACGAACATGGGAAAAACTACTCTAAGTATTGAACAGTAACTCTATAATAGTCAATCATATGAGGAGCACTGTGAGTTCACCTAAAAAGTATCATTATGTCAGCATTAGGAATTCACTTCCATCTTGAAACCTAAATTGAGAGAAATGAAGCAATGTTGTTAGAATAAAAGAGTGAAAGTTGTTAAATGAGTATGCCTAAATAAATTGTCATATAACAACATTAATATGATGAGAAATTTTTCTTTCAGGTGAACCTTGAGAAACACAAATTAAATTGTAAAATTTCATGATTCACTGTGACCTAGAGCAGTAATGAAATTAAGACATAAATTCACCATACAAGCAACCACAGTGTGGATCCATCATTTTCAATCCTATTCAGGATCATCCTGTGAAAAGAATCATAGAGCATTAATAGCAACTGACAAGGAAATGAAATGATTATCTGGCATTCATTGTAGATCTCTGAGAAGTATAAAACAGGATGCATGCTGCTGTGGATTTCATCAACGTATCAGGGACTTTATCTTCTTGTCATAAAATTGATCCAGTGTTGTCTTGCAGCAATTTTACAATATGAAGTACAATGTCCATAGTGAACTTTACCATAATGGTTTGACACTGATGATACGTTGTATTTCTCAATCTTGCTTTTATTCTCTGGAATGAATTATGCTAAATTGAGGTCTTCCTAAAAGAAAATCCACATAAATGTGCATTTTTATTTGTTTGCCATCAAAAGCAAAACGTTTTAAATGTATTATTAGTACTGGTGGCAGTTTCCATATGTATGTTTTCTTTAAAGAAATCCTGTCTAGTGTTGCAACTGTTTCACTGAACTTTGTTGTCATCTCTTAACTCTTCTTCTATAAAAAA
>PVKC010032202.1:0-14184 GCA_004027635.1 Crocidura indochinensis | reverse complement strand
CTTTGTCCCCCAAATCTCCAGATTGTGGTACATACTATTTTTTAGCAGCACATAATATAATCTATAGACATAAGACTTAGGTTACAACTTAAAGATTGAAGGCAAAGTACATTTTTATATATCCATGCACAAGTATATCAGTTTAATTTAACCTCAAAAGTTTCAGTGGTTTGTTTTTCTTAAGGGTTAGTCAGGGGAAAGCGTTTTATATATTTTTAATTTAGTTTACTTTATTATTTTATTATTATTATTATTTTTGGTTTTTGGGTCACACCCGGCAATGCTCAGGGGTTACTCCTGGCTCCATGCTCAGAAATCGTTCCCGCAGGCACGGGGAACCATATGGGGCACCGGGATTCGAACCGATGATCTTTTGCATGAAAGGCAAACGCCTTACCTCCATGCTATCTACCGGACCCCTAGTTTACTTTATTTAAAGAGCAAATTTCACAGTTTCATTTACTTTATTAAAGAGCATGTATCACATGTTGACATAACAGTATATTTGTTTCCAAGTAAATGGGAGAGAAATTATTGAAAAAGACAAGAAAGCAAAAAGAAGAGGGGTACAGCAACAACCAACTTTGTGAAAATTATTGCATCTATAATGAAGTTATTAAGTCTTTGTTGGACGGTTTATCAATCTATTGTTACTATTTGACTATTCTGTTACTTCACTTGTTTATAAACATTAGGTAAGGTTTCAAAGGAACACTGGCATTTAAATTGTTCTGTTCCAATAGGGATGACAATATTAAACAAAACTGGAGTTGTCTATGGAATCCAAGAGTTCCAAGCACTATTCCAGATACTGCAGCTTTTGTGTCATGTGGTTTTGGTTGCCAGGGCTTCTAAAAGTATAAGAAGGTAGGGGCAGGGTTCCCACACTCATTCCAAAAAAGTTCTGGCAATATCTGCTCAGATGCTGACATACCTGGAGTTCTGGCTAGAACGGTGTATTTGGTGAGAGCTGCAAATGAGTGGTAAAGTAGGGCCATTGATGAAGTAGAAATTGTGAGTGATGGGTACAGCAAGCTTGGCTTTAGCAAAATGGGTACTTGGCCAGTCTCTTCTTCCCAAGGTTGCCAGCTTTCAGCTACATAGCCTATCTAACTATAATTTTTCACAGCTTGGCTTAAATCTCTTTTGAGAACAGACTGAGTCTATAGAGCTGGCTGGATTTTATATATTTTGAATATTATTCCTTTGTAAGATCTATGGTGAGAGAATTATTCCCCCATTTAATTGATGTTCCCTTGTTTTAGCTGTCATTTTACAGTAAAAATATTTTCCATGATAATTAAACTAAGATGAAATAAATTGAAATTTGACTCTTATCTCACACCATAATACACAAAATGTTAATTCCTAATGTTCCAAAGATCTTGATAACAAGCAAAACTCCTAAGTACATTGAAGAAAATATACATCTAAATCTATGATATTGGCGTCTGAGGCCTTTTCAATGATATGATGTATTTAGCTAAGAAAACAAAAGCAAAAAAATCACATTTTTCTTTTAAAATAAAAAAATTTCTAGTTTATAAATGGAGGTGTATTTGGCAATGTGAAGAAGACATGTGAAGAAATCTATTCTCTGATTAAGTATGAGTCCTTTTGAAAAATCAAATTCTGTTCACTGAACCTCATTCTTCTCTGTCTCCATTCCTGAACCCTGACTTATTAACAAAGTCATGGGTCCCTCAGTCAAACCTGTGTAGCCCTGGGCCCAGTCAGAAATGATAGCAAAGGACAAGAATAGTAGCTGCTTATCTAATATGTGAATTGGTAGCACTTACAATGAAACATAAACTGTTAGTGAGAAATTTTCCCCAGATACTTTGTAGAATATGTATTCTTAAAAACTGTGTGACATGTTTATATTTCATTATATTCTTATCTACAAGCAGCCCTTGAGAAATATCTCAATTGTCCAGGACCATCTGAATTATGCATAACAAAACATTTCCAATTTATTATTGAATACATGTATTCATCTATAGTAGGTAAAATTACAGTATTTCCAATTTTCACTATCCTCTACGGAGTTTTATATCAAAATTGGAAGAAATCTCAGATATAACATCTATTTCTAACAAATCCCACAGGAAAGACTTTCAAGGTTTCCCAGAGGCAGTGCAATGATAAGCTTATCAAATAGTTTAGACATGCTTTCCCTAAGAATAAGGAACATTTCCCTTCTAAATAAATTGCAGATGACCAGTGAATAACATTTCTAGGGTAAAAGTGTGACAGGTTCTTGCTCCATACAGAGATTCTTCAGTTGCATAATAAATTAGAAGGTCTTATTGGAACATTAATTTTCAAAAATAAATTATTTGAAATTTGATGATGCTACCATATGAACAGAAGGTACATAGAATTTCAGAAAAAAGTCCAATCTCCAGAATAGAAGAGGTGATATTCAATGATAATCATAATGTACAGAATTAGAAGAAGTCTCTGTTTGTGAGATTCACTGTTCTTTTCTCTTTTCCCTTATATTATATTATATTAACAACCATCATTTAATGAATACCTTCCATGCTCTGGGTACAATTACACATGTAATCTTTTTACTTAACCCAATAAAGTCAATATTTATGTTCTTGCTTTTATATGTGTGTGTGTGTGTGTGTGTGTGTGAATAGAGACTGACATAGCAAATGTCTTCCTCAAGGTCAAATAAAATTTTAATAACAAAGCAAAAAATTTTATCTAAAATGTATTTGATTCCAAAGTTTCCCTTCTTTTATTATACATATTGTACTAAGTTTCTATGTGTAGAAAGGAGCTTTATAATAAAGTAAGGGACATTTCAATCCTCATACAAGAAAAATTTTCAATCAGTACTTCACAAAGAAATGAGCTTATTTAAGGGTTAAAGCAAAGCTGAAAGGAACTGCTGGCAAAAAAAATAATAAAACTAAGACTATACAAAAGAAAAAGTAATATCACACCTTAGCCATAATGGTATATTTCTAGAGAGAAAAAAAGCAGGCAGGTCATTATGATAGTTTGAGTCATTTATAATAAATGACTTAGCTTTGACTCAGGAATAATTTTAGGAAAATTAGGTTGAATTTATGATGTTGACATGGAGGCTCAAAATAATAAGAGCAATTTTCCTTTATGACACCTGAAATGGGAAAATGTTCTCTTTGTTTCATCTTCTGACCTCTTGGAGAAAGTGATGCTTTTTTAAGATTTTGGAATTCAAGTGATAACAGAATAATGGTTTGAAAAAATAAAGAGAAAAAATAATAAGAAATGTGCCTATATTTGAAACTATAAAAATATTTTCTTTTGAGGGCCAGAGCAATAGCACAGGGGTAGAGTGCTTGCCTTGTATGCAGTTGGCCTGGATTTTATGACCAGGCAATGGTCCCCAAGCCTGTCAGGAGTAATTTCTGAGAACAGAGTCCAAAGTAATCTCTGAGTATTCCAGGTATGGCCCCAAAATCAAGACAAAATTACCTTTTTACTTTGCTCATATAATTATTGAATCACCTTTTGTTGGCAATATTGCTATGTATAAATTTAGGAAGGTACAATGCTTCCCTTCCAAGAACTTTAAATATAACCAGGAATACAAGAATGCCTCATTTTGGCACAAAATGTGAGTTGTTATTCAAAAATGCTATAAAACACAAAGAAGAGTTAAAGCATGTGCTCATCTAATTTATTTAAGATTTAAGATTTTTCTGTGAGCCAAGCAATGAATGGTCATTAATGCTATGACTAAACAGTAAGTGTTTTTGCTAGGTCAGAGGTTTACAGTTAACTTGTAATAGGAGTATTGGTTGGGGTTATGGAAGTGCAGGAAAAAATTTTAAAGCAAAATTGACTTGTTTTGTAGACCAAATCTAGGGTCACATACATGTATGGGGTTACACAAAATTCTTGTTTTAGACCTTGGAAGTTCTTGTTAACATCTGTGTTGACAGTTCTCAAACATCAAATCACCCAGAAGATCTATTTACGTGAAACCCATGGATTTTCAATTCAGTAAGTCTGATGTGGGGCCACTTAAAACTGGATTTCCAAGCATGTTCCCAGATGGTGCTAATGCCACTGGTTTGATGGATGAACTTTGAGAACCACTGATTAAGAAAAAAGTTTCCAACCTCTTAATAAATGTCTTATAAATTTGAGCTTTCAAACACTGAACATAAAATTATATGTGTATATTGTCACATGGAAAGTATTTCAAATTCAACAAATCTAGAATGGAAATCACTATCTTTGCATTGCAAGTAAGTTTTTCTTTCAGTTTCCTTAACTGGTTGGACATAATGTTTTAGGGATCCTGGCTCCCCATCTGTCCCATTCAAACAAAATAGAATGTAATGGTTTTTCTTTTAGGTGCCTCTATCAACAAATATTTCCTGAGTAGTATTTTTTTTGATAAATCTAGATTAGTTTAATGCTGAAATATAATTTATTGTTAAATATAGTTATCGTTATATTTATATATTAAATAGATTAATATCAAGTATTCCAAAATATCAACACTAGCCAACATTCTTCTCTATAGTAAGGGAGAACATCACCTTGAGATGTTCTCTTAGCAAGATCAAAGAAGAGGAAGTATTTGAAGGTTTGAAAGTGTCTATGCCCAAATAATTTTAGAAGGGTCCTCTAGAGACATCAATAGCTCAGCCAGCCTTTCACACAGCCAATCTGAATTAGATTCCTGCTACTGTAACGGCTCCCCAAGCACCACCAAGAGTGATCCCTGAGTAAGGAGCCAGGAGTAAGCCCTGTGCACTGATCGGTGTGTCCCCAATTCCCCAGCCAAAAAAGATAAAATAGAGGTTTTTCACAGCTAAGAATTTGTTGAGATTAAGTAATGATTATCACACGATTCTTTAGTTTGAGTTGTTATAGTGAGATGAGGGTCTTGAGAAATAAATGGCAGTTTGATAAACTACTTGCCTAGGTGACAAATTGTTGTCCCAGATGACTTGATTTGCAAGAATTACCTGATGCAAATAGAGCAACTATTTATTCATTTACAATCTTACTGTTTTAGGGCAAGTATTTTTAGAAAAAAAAAAAAGACTGAGTCATATTGATACAGGTGGCCTTTGTTCTTACCAGGAAATGTTGATATAAGAGATCATAATTCTTAAAGACCCCCTGTCCCTAAATTTTTTTTTGGTAAGCAGTTTCAACAAAACTTCTTGCCAAAACTGGATTATTTATGAAAGAGAAAGTGAACAGAAAAAAAGGAATAGCTTATCTTTTGATGGAAGCCTTCATAGTAAAAGTAGCACTAACTTAGCTTAAATGGATAATACAAGGTGAGCATTCAATTTTGGTAGAGCAAACATCTACACAAAATTCTAGGCATTTTTTTCTTTGTGATCATAATAGAAAGTATACCATTGCCTTTTTCATATCCATGGTCCAAGCTTCAGTTCAAACCTTCCTTCTCCTTTAAAGACTAAAATATTTTTTCTAACTGATATCCCTTTCCCTAATAATGTACATGCAACCAATAAAGTATTATCCTGCCTCTCAGGCAGTTACTGTATCCTCAGTCCAAAGGGAAGCACGACGTAGCATTCATATGGGGAGGGAATGGAGAAGGATGACCACAGAAAGATTCGGCCTTCTCTGGTAATATGACATCCAGGAGGGACTGCTTTGGATGTCAGAATTCACAAAAAGGATGACATTCCTCTACATGCCTCAGACTGTCAAACTCTAGGAATCTGAAGACAACAGTGACTTTTTTTCTGATAAGTGAAATGAGATGCTTGAAATTCCAAAGAAGAATCACCCAGATTTTCACTTAAATCCATAAAAAATAAAAATACAATTGTATAGTGTTGCATGTAAAGTCAGAAAACATTGGAGAGCCCAGAATTCCCATTTTATATAACCTCTACCAAGATCTTCAGTATGTTTCCATGTGATGATCCTTCCAAAATCAATGTCTTTTCTAATCTCCCTTCACCAGTCTGTTCTCTCCTGGCTTCTTCTGTGCTACCACTTTTAGTCTTTCTCTTCCCTTCTTGGATAGAAAATGTTTCCATGTCAAATACTGGGATTTTGGTTTCTTCCAACTTAGAAATATTTCTCCCCCATTTTTTTTGGCTCACTTACATGTTTCCATTATTTTTTCAATTACTAATTTATTGAGGCAACATTGATTTATAAGTGTAAATATTCATATATTTTAGAGGTGCAGTGTTGCCACATGATTCACACTAACAAAGAGCCTATAACCCTCTATTGCAGTCTGTTGGATTCAGCTTACTTAGGTCCACTTTTTAACTGCTGTCAGTTAAAGGTTCATTTTTATTACACATCTGTCATTCTCTTGCTTTATTTTTCCATGTTCCACATGTGAGCGAGATCATCTAGTATTTGTTGTTCTCCTAACTTCTTCCATTCCAGTGTAGCCCTCAAGTTCAGATCACATTGTAGAAGAAAGCAAGTTTTCTTACTTTTCTATAAATGAGTAGTCTTTTGTATCTATATATAGCACAACATTTTTTGTTCTTACAATTGTTATATAGCAAATAATTTGAGACTTTATTTAAGCAATGTAGTTATAAGGTAGTTCACAGTACGGTTGGGTTTTTTCACAATTATATAAAGATATTCATGATGTGTTTCACATTTACTGTCACCAATGTCCCCAGTTTCCCTCTCACCCTACTACCTGCCTGCTTCTGAGGCACATATTATGTATTTTTCCTCTCTCTCTCTCTCTCTCTCTCTCTCTCTCTCCTCTTTACTTTTCCTTTTAGATACTGTGTTTTGCAATATTGTTTATGAAGAGGTATCATGCCTATTACTTTATTTCTTTTCAGGACCCAGTTCTTATCTAGAGTGATCATTTTCAGTTATCATTGTCATTGTCATAGTGGTCCCTTCTCTGCTTTAACTACACCCTTCCACTATTTGTGGCAAACTTTCTATCTTAGACTGGGTCCTCCTGGCCCATGTACTATTGTCTCTGGATATTAATACCATATACCTTTATCTCTATATACCACAAATGAGTGCAATTATTCTATGTCTATTCCTCTCCCTCTGACTTTTTGCTTAGCATAATAATATGTGGATCATTGGAGTCAGTGGTTTCCCATGGTATCCTTTACCTGTACTATTCCAAAACAATAGACTTTAATGTCTTAATCTTGCTACACTTAAAATAACCTCTCAGCTTTTTTATCCACAGGCGTTCTTGTACATAAATGGTGGTCAAACAAAGATTGCATCTCGGGTTTCAATCACAGGAGATACCACACCCAGCTTGCGAGAATGTCCCTAGAAAACTCTTTAACATATCCATTATCTCTAGGTTTTACCTTTAGTTAGAACTGGAAGCACGTGACCACCCAGACCACCAAAGCAGCAACTATGACCTACAGACTTATACTACAGGCCCCTCTCATTGAACACATTCAAACAAACTAGCATTCTCCCTCTCGTTTCTCTACTCTTCTCACTACTGGTTTCTGTTTTTTTGTTTGTTTGTTTGTTTTTTGTTTTTTTTTCTTTTCTTCTTATTTTCTCTCTCTTTTTCCTTTTTAATTTATTTTCTCTTGTCTATCCTGCCCCTTCCATATACTTCCCCCTTCCCCCTCCTTTGAAAATTTCACCATCCCTTCACCCCTCAATCCCTTCCGAATTCCCCACCTCATTAAAACTCCTCATCCTCAGTTCCTAATCCATTAGGCATCAAGAAGGACCGCCTACACCAGCGAACCAGTACCCAGCACCCAAGCGAAGGGACAACCAGTCAAACCCACATCTCGCCACCTACAAGAAAATACATCCAACTCCCCTGCTGACTCATACTGCGAGATCATCCTTACCAATCCTTCCTAACGTGGACTGTTACTTGAAACTGGACTTAGCCCTACAAGTATCCCCCAATGCATGAACTCTTCCCAAGTCCTCATTGCCACAAATCTTTTTCCAATCTCAAGAAGGTCAGGTTGGGAGATGAAAAAGCGCCAGGGAACCCACACACCACAAGAAAATCTCAAAAATCAAGGGGGAAACCTATACTACCATCATAAGCATAAGACCTGTTTTACACTACCTCTTTACCTGCTTTTCCCCAAATCAAGATACTTTCTTGCATCATCTTGTTCCTTTAATTAATTTTTTATTTCACTTCTTAAAAATCTTTTTTCTTTTCATATACATAGATTTTTATCTCTATTTTTTATCTTTTTTTTGGGGTGTGATCTGTTTTTATTCTTGTCTCTCTCCTCCCTCAAGTGCAACAGCTATATAATGTAGCACCATTTCTCCCTGCAAAGGCACACTAAAAAAAGGGGGAAATCTTACCTATAAAAACGAGTTCTTATTTATTAGGGATAAGAACTCATACTTGTTTACAATACAGGGGTATCTCCTATCTTGAAAACATGTCACAGGGACACAACTTATACCCCAGGTGATTAGACACCAACCGTCCAGCCTTGAATTCTGGGCCAGAAACAGAGAAACGATACAATTGTTCACAATAGCCACTGGAAACAAATTTCAACCGGACATCCTTAATAGTGCTTGGACATCAACAAGTACCAAACATAATATGATACCCTGACAAAGAGGAAAATGGGAACAATTGGACCTAAGAGAAAATTATCCTACCTCACCAGCTAATGATAAGACAAAATCAGAAGACTTGTCACCCTGTGATCTATCCAATTGCCAAGACCGCAACTGACAGATGACGGGCTGACAGAACCATGGCCAGACTGTATCCTAGGTCCAATAAAATAAAATAAAATAAAATAAAAAAGCCGGGGCCCGGGAGATAGCATGGAGGTAAGACGTTTGCCTTTCATGCAAAAGTTCATCTATTCGAATCCCGGTGCCCCATATGGTTCCCCGTGCCTGCCAGGAGCAATTTCTGAGTATGGAGCCAGGAATAACCCCTGAGCCCTGCCGGGTGTGAACCAAAGACCAAAAAAAAAAAAAAACCAAAAAAAAAAAAACAAAAACCCTACTCAGGGCATGAGCTTCGACCTCCATAACATCTATGATCCCTAGTTCCAGAGGTCCATCTGAGACTATTGCAACAGAAGGGGGCTTCTAGAAACATAAGGGATGATGCTATCCTAGGCCCCTTCCTAGGATCAGCGCAAAGACCAGGACTGCCAACTACAGAAGATGGATTAAAACGACACTGAGGGAACAGAACTTTGAGAACCACGAAGAAAGTCATATCATAAGTTCAACTCCTTGAACTGTGCAGATACCGAGACCTCTAGAGACAGAGGGCTATTTTATCACCCAGGAAGGAGCAGAAGTCCTCTATACACCAAAAAAGCACCAAGAGGAGAGCAAATGAACCTGAAAGAGTCTATAGTTAATCCCATGACAATATACTTCAAGGGTGGAGAAACCCTGTACCTCTTAGGTAAAGGATATTCCTTTTCCAATGACCCCAATATTTACTGTACATCTGCAGGAGTGGAAAAGAAAAGCACAAATCATTTTTTTCATTAATATATTTACTGAAATATTTTTATTGTTGATTTCACAGTGATAGTTTGGCAATTGAAGTGGATATCTCCATTTATATTTATTTTTTCTTTTCTTTAATTTTTTTTCTTCTTTTTTGAATGCTCACGGGATACTTTGACAGTGCTTTAGGTACTGTTGTGGTGCTTCACCTTCTCTTTTTTCCTACATCTCTCAAACCAAGGATGAAATCCTCTAGAAGGTCTCCGTCCATTTCCGGAGTATTTGACTTTTTTCTTTTTTCTTTTTTTCTTTCTCTTCTCCAGGTTATTGCTTTTCTCTTCTTCAAACAAAACCACATAGCTTGAACTAACTAGTCCAGCATCCCAATTGGGGGGGTATAAGGGAGGTACCAAGACTAAGCAGGTGTAGGACCACCAAGTAGTTAGCTGGGCACAGAGGGGACCACTTATCCTGACAGCCCCGGGGGTGAGAGAGGAGGACATGTGAGGTAGGATGGGAACAGAGGCGGAGGGAAGACAATTTGGTGAAGGGAAATCCCCTGATTTTATGTTAACATGTACCTAAAATATTATTGTCAACAATATGTAAGCCACTATGATTAAAATAAAAATTATTTAAAAAAAGTATAACTGTATAGGCACTGCAGACGATGACCGGGATTGGACAAACTGGCTTGCCTGATGCCTAGAAATGGTCTTCTGTCAGGAAACTTCAGGGGTAGGGTCTCCTTGTACTTAGGCCAAAGCTTTTATTTTCCATGACCTCCATACTTTGGTGGACCCATGCAAACAATAATTGCCACACTAACATATTCCTTTTACCAAACTTGCCTGCCCATCCTTATCCATTGTCTTTCAGTAACTATTATTAGTAACCATAATTTAGTCTTTGATCTAAAAGTTTGGCAGAATTGTATTCCTTTTCTTGGTTAAATATATAATTTTTAATGTATATGTATTGCATATATACCATGAATATATTGCATATATGTGTATGTATATACCACAACTTCTCTATAATGTTTCTGTACTTCCTTATTTAAAAAAAAGACTATAACATAACCATTACACCTACCATTGTTCTAGATTTAGACTAGGAATAACCATTCATTAACTACTAAGCTATCAAGAGGTATGAATTACTGATACATGTAAAAAATGAATGTTTGCAAAAAAAATGGTGGGATAATTATCCAAGAGTTTAGCACTTAATGATTTGCAATGGGGAAGATAGTAAAGATAGTATAGGGTTCAGGAGCCTTGCCTTGGATGTGTACAAGTGCAATTTAATGACTAATACTGCTTATAATACCCCAGAATCTTATATGACCCCCTCAGGAACCACCAGTAGTGATTCCTGAGTATGGAGACAAACCTGAACACCAGGTTTTTCCCACCTCCCAAAAGAATCCAGAAAGCCAATAAATTTATTTAATTCAGCCATACTTAATTTGCTGAATATTAATACTACAAAAGTATTAAGCTAACTTTCAAGAATCAGTGCCTTAACAGAATAACAATACCCTCAAAATATTTTCAATTATAAAAATAGGTTAAGATTATTTCAAAGACTCAATTTTAAGCTCCTTCACAGGGAAATCAGAAGGAAGCACATTCAGTGGCTACAAGACCCAACTTGTGAACTCTGAACTTGCTATTTGTCTAGGCATATACACAGGTTTCTCTGTCACTAATGTGTAATAAAATGTTGAGACCTAAAAAAATATGTGGATCAAATTTTATCCTACTAATATCTTTTTAAAATGTTTCTATTAATGCAACTTGATTATTTATAAAGATATTCACAGTTTAGCTTTAGGCATACAATATCCTAATACCAGCCCCATCATATACAATAACTTTTTTATCCATTCATCTGTAATTAGACAGTATGATTGTATTCAGTCCTTCTCTATTATAAAAATTTTAATAAAAAATTTTAATAGGCATATACATATATATATATATTTTAAAATTAGTGTTTTTTTGAGTTCTTAGGATAGACACTAGTAAGTGGAATTGCTGGATCACAGACAAGATCATGCTTCTTAAAATTATTTGACAAATTTCCACGTTCAATTCTACAGGGACTAAACCAGCTTATATTACCACAAAAGTTTCTGCCAGCACTTGTTTCTAGCCTTTTAAAATATGGCATTTTCCCTAGTGTGAGATGATGAAGTCTCCTTTTCATTTTTATTTCCCTGATAATCAGTCATTGTGACAATTTTTTCCTTTTCCTCTTGGGCATCTGTATATCCTCTTTGTATGCATCTCTATTCAGTTCTTTTTCCTATCTTTTTATGAGATTTTTGTTGTTGTTAGCAAGCTTTGTGAGTGTTTTATATTAGCCCTTTTTCAGAAGTATGGTGAGTAAATATTTTTCTTGGAAATTTTTATGGTCTAAGTTGCAAGCTAAGGGTTGCTGGTTTTGAGTTGTGACTCAATCATCACTACTCTCTACCCACCTCAGCTGCTGGCTAAGGGGAAAAGAAAAATATCTAGTTCTGAGAAGTGAGGAAGGACACCAAGTATAAGTTTCTGCTTTGCATATTAGTTTAATTTTATTCCTCTTTTTAGTTTTCTTTTAAGTGAAGCTGAGGTCAATCGTATCCTACAAGTGTTAGTCTTCATCAAATGAAAACAAGTTTACATTTTGTCTTTTTTAAAAGCAAACTCCCTTACCAATCTGAATAACATTATAAGTTCCTCTTGCACTAAATTAGCTCTTGACAATATGTCTAACCACTCCTCAATTCTTGACCTCTCATTCTTGAATTTAACCAGTGACAAGGGCAATCCTATAGCATAATGTACCCTATCATCAAACTACTTAACATGTTCCTTCTTCCTTCATTGCGTAGCAAAAGAGCACATTGACTGAGAAGACAACTTCCCCCAAACGCAGCCAATTGTTGCCACAAGCAAATAGTCATTGGGACAAATTTACAAGTTAAATATCCCCATTTTATACCATGGAGAGCATAAATTAAAACAAAATAAACAGAAAACACAAGACTAGAAAAAGCACATCTTTAATCTCTAAGCAAAATAGACTCTGGGAAGATCTAGTAGCAAAAACTCCTTCATCACAAGGGAGAAGTCATGGGTTTTATGCCATCACATAAATCCACTCGATAGTGGCATATCTACCTTCTAGAATGATGTGTTATCTCTGTCACACCAGGACTAGGTGAGTGTGAGTATCACAACTAAACTGTGAACATCTCCAGTGAACATAACATGCAAAAACACAAACTACAATAGGACCACAAGCAAGAATGTATATAATCTCCAGAAATTACAACAAAAGAAAGGGGCAGGAGACTGTCAGATTGGTACAAACATCGTAATCTGGATTGAAGAACTGGCCCCTATAACTTCTCTGTCCCAGACACTTTTCACAAAAAGAAACCAAACAGGGCAAGAGTGATAGTACAGCAGATAGGACACTTGGTTCACTTGTAGGTGGTCTAAGTTTGATTCCTGCATCCCATACAGTATCCCAAGCACTGTCAGGAGTAATTCCTAAGCTTAGAGCTAAAAATGACCCCTGAGTATTTCCAGGTGTGGCTTTAAAACAAAGAAGCAGCATATTAAACTACTTTCAGTTTTTAATAGCTTCACCTACTATCCTTTGACAATGCTATTTCTGTTACTTGTATTTTTTCCACGCATAGTTTCTAACTGTAAAGTTCCATTTATTTATCAGAGCACTTTGGAATTACAACCTATTTTTTTTGAAGCTTTCGACATTTACTCCCTAAAATAATTTCCTATACTATGTTAACTTAGAGTAATATACAAGCATATATATGAATACATGTGTGTACATATTTATTGTTGCTTTATTTATTAGTTCTTATTTATTAGAACATATTTTGTTCCAGAGATGATAAAGCATAGGTTATGTAGAAAAAGTATCTAACTTAAAGTCATAAAATTATGCTGCCAGAACTGAAAACAAATTCTGCTTAGCTCTAATGTCTCTACATTATATACTACCTTATTTTGGCTCCTGTTGTCTGCATATCTTTTATTTATATCAGTTCCCCAAAACTCTATAATTGTAATTTATTAAAAATAATAGCAGAACTTCATTTTTTGTCATCAGTACCTGTAATAAAACAGGCATTTAATGCATGGTTGTTAAGCTAAATTAACTTTTATCTTAAATTTATCAATTCTGGTCAATATTTCTCTGTGCTCTTTCAATTGATTAATTCTTGGTATTTATCTAAATATAAATTCATTTTGTATCATTAAAAATGGGTTAAATGAGGCGTTTTTCAAATTCATTAGCTTCATGAAAACTAATGAACCAAGAAGCAGTATTGTCATCACTTCAATAGGATTAAACTTGACTCAAGCAATCAGAGCTTAAGCATATTCTATGAAGAATAATGTTAGTAATCATGTTCCCAAATACAAAATCTTGATTTAAGAAGTAAAAGAGAATTGAAATTTGAAAAAAAAAAACTTAACTTTGTACACTGAATTAAAGCCAATTTATTTGAGCTGCAATTAGCAGGCCCTCTCTATCTCCTGAAGTGTTTTTTTAATAGACATGTCAAATTGTAACTATGTCTTTCTTGATAAATTTTCTTTGATGATTTATATTTTTAACATTTGGAAGATGACACAACTCCCTATATCTAAGATACACTTTGAGTGATTTCTAGTAAAAAGGAAAAATATGTGCTCAATCATTTAACAT
>PVKC010032201.1:0-14225 GCA_004027635.1 Crocidura indochinensis | reverse complement strand
AAAAAAAAAAAAAAAAGTGTAAAGAGCCACATGTGGCTCGCGAGCCGCAGGTTGCCGACCACCGCCCTAGGTCATAGTAGCTGGAGCACAGAGAAATGGGTACAAAGCAAATGGAGCTCAGAGCAGGACAGGAAGGTTTTGCTTATAATCAGGGATTAGAGGGAAATGAGCTATTGTTAGAGGAAGCTGGGTAGTAAAAGGGCATATGACTTTATTTTTGTTTTCTATTTTGGCCACACTGGCAGTGCTGGAGAGCTAACTACTCCTGGTCCATTGCACAGGGGTTTCTCTAGGTGATGCTCAGGGAACCATGTGGATTCTGGGGATTGAACCTGGAGCTCCCACATTCAAAGCATGTGCTTCAGCTCTTTGAGCCATCTCCTCAACTCCTCAACTCCCAGACATTTTTTTTCAAAGATTTCTCTGGCTACTGTGTTGAGAATTAGATGAAGGAAAGGACCCTGGTAGAAGCAGAGTAAAAAGATAGAGGCTGTTGCAATGATCCAGACTTAGGGGCCTGAGAACTCTTTGTGATCATAATCAAAGGCTTGTTGAAGACCCTCATCAATACAGAACTTTAGTGTCCTCCCGCGCACATTCTCCCAGCATCCTTATTCTATAATCAAGGTTAAAAGACATTCTTTCTTCGGGATCTGCAGCCTTCATGGAGGAAGAGCTGCATGTGTGCAGTAGCTGTAGGGATGGTGGACGGCTCTTCATGTTTTCTCTCTTTGCTCATGATTCCTTCAGTTTTCTTTCCTCTCTTCTGTCTTTTTTCTTTATAGGGTAAAACTAAAACAAAACCCATGACTTTTCCATTATAGAGTTAAAGAGTTAAAGATTTTAAAGGTTATTGGCCAAATCAGTGCTGCTCAACATCTGACAGCTTTTCTTTCTCCTCTCATTTAATTTAGACAGATCTTTAGGAGTCAGGTTTCTGTCAGTGTTTCTTTAGTTGCAACATAAAAAGCCAAACCTAGCAGAGAGCACATCATACTGAGGAGGGAGGGTTGCCTGACAGGCTGCAGGGCTCCAGCAACAGTTTTTCACGTACAAACTTGCTGCCCACTTGGCATTGTCATCCCAAGGGAGGCATCCCCTTCTCCATTTATGGGTCACTCAGAGGTTTGAAACTACAGACAGTTTCTGAGTTATCAGCAGAGGTAGTGTGTGAGGAGTCCAGGAACCCATTCCATGAGATAGACCAAACTCTGTTGTTTTGACCCAGTGTCCTTTGGTTTGGGAATAAGAGTTTCTGGCTTTGCACTACTGCCGTGCACCTCTGTCAGGCTGTGATCACAGGTGGGTGCAGAAGACATGACTGGACTATGGTGGTTTTGTTCTTTGAGAAAGGTTGGCCTTTCCTTACCAGGTTTTTCAGTAGTTTGCTCCTATTCCAGACTCTGATTAGAGAGGTGAAGAGCTCAGGGCTTAAAGGATTCAAACTAGATCTCTCCAAGGTTCCTCACAGCCATATTTAAATAATTAGCATGGTTTGTAAAAAACAAAACTGCACAGTGGGGAACAGCAGGTTATTTCTGAGGGGAGCCTCCATCTGCCTTATTCACCCTGGGGTGGCGTCCTTCTAATTATTTACCATCATTTATCTTCCTGTTTCCATCTTCTTGTCTTGTCTGTTCTCTTTTCCTCTAGAGTGCTGTGTAATTCCTTCTGTTTTCATGTGTGTGACTTTTCTCTAACTTTAGCCTAGCTCTTCCCATCTCTTCCAGGCTCGCTCTGAAAGTTCTCCCTGTCCCAGACCTAGAGAGGTTTAGGAGGCCCTAGTCAGGGCCCATGTTTCAGGTTTGCCTAGGTAGATTGGCTGCTTCCCTTCCTGTGAAATAACAAATGAAATAACATCATTTTTGTTTTTTGTTTGTTTTGGAGCTACACTGGCAGCACTTAGGTTACTCCTAGCTCTGCGCTCGGAAGTCTCTCCTGGCAGACTCGGGGGACTATATAGATTGCTGGGGATCAAACCCGGGTCCATCCTGAGTTGTTTGCATACAAGGCAAATGCCCTACTGTTGTGCTATTACTCTGGCCCAATAAATAACATCTTGACAAAAGCAGCAGGAACCCCAGCTAGGCAGAGGCTGGCAGAAGCCCTGAAAAACAGGGATGAATGCCCCTCCCCCAAAGAACATATTTAACCTAGAAGTGACACCCCTCCTCCATTGAGGGACACAAGCTTCTGCCCATAAAATCAGAGGAGCACAGTTGTGCTTATCCCCTAATCAATATACACAGCACAACATGCAGGGAAAAAAAAACACACTGCAAAGGACACTATGGAAAACATCACAGAACACCACCAGGCCTAGAAAATGTAGATGATAGATCTGAAGACCCAACAAGTACGGCCACCTACATAGCCTCTATGACAGGGATCTCAAATTTGCAGCCCATGGACTGCAAATGTCCCTCTGTACAACATTTTGTGGCCCTGCCCTAGAGGAATCTTTTTTTGTTTTGTTTTGTTTTAGTTATTTGAGTCACACCCCCCTATGTTCAAGGCTTACTACTGACTTTGCACTCAAGGATCACTCAGACTTTGCCTCCTGCAGTCCACAGGTAAATTGAATTTGAGACCCTTGCTTTCTGAGAAAGACTTTAGAGACGAAATTTGGAGGATGTTCAAGAAACTCAAAGAATCCATGGAACAAACTGAACAAACCACAACTAAGAAATCAAAAGGACATGAAAGTAGAAATAAGAAAACTCCAAACCGAAATATCAGGGCTAACAAATTTTGAACCAAAACAAAAACCTCACTGGAGAGCCTCACCAACAGAGTATCAGTTGCTAAACACAGAATCAATGAACTAGAAGATGAGATGTATAATAACACCATACAACAGAAGAGGCTGGAAAATATCCTTAAAACAAATGATCTGGCAATAGGGAAAAAAATTCTCCAAGAATGTGGACAGATAAAAATAGAGGTCTGCAATAAACTCAATAGAAACAGCATAAGAATCGTTGAAGTTTCAGAGGCCCAGGAAGAAAATATCTATCAAAAATCAACAGTCAAGGACATCATTCCAGAAAAACTCCCAGATCTAAAGAATGCGTGCAACCAAATACTACATGCCCAAAGAGTACCAACTAAAAAAGATCCAAAGAAAAGCATCCTCATCACAGTGATGAATCCCACAGAGAGAGATGTAATACTGAAGGCATCAAGATCAAACAGGAGAATTATATACAAAGGAACATCCCTAAGGTTTACAGCGTATTTGTCAAAAAGGAACCCTCCAGGCTGGATGGCAGTGGTGGGGTATAATGAAAAAACTCAATGAAATGAATACTTCAAAAATACTTCAACCAGCCAGACTTACATTCAGGTTTGAAGGAAAGATACACAGCTATGAAAGACTTCACAGATAGACAAAAGCTGAGGAACTTTACAGACTCAAAACTAACCTTAAAAGAATAGAAAGGCCTACTTAAGGCAAGGCAGACCCAACAAACCCACCAAACTCTTACAATAAAGAAGACCCTAAAACCCATGACAATCATCTCTTTCTATGCCAGTAGACTAAATGTACCAGTTAAGAGAAACAGAGTGGCAAATGAATAAAAATATTGAATCCTTTTTGCTTGCCTCCAAGAAATACATTCAAATAGTCAGAGCAAACACAGACTTAAGTCAATGGTTGGAGAGCAATCGTTCAAGCAAAAAACTGCCTTAAAAAGGCAGGAGTGGGCCGGAGAGATAGCATGGAGGTAAGGCATTTGCCTTTCATGCAGAAGGACGGTGGTTCAAATCCCAGCATCCATATAGTCCCCCCATGCCTGCCAGAGCCGGGAGTAACCCCTTAGCGCTGCTGGGTGTGACCCCAAAACAAAAAACAAAACAAAAAGACAGGAGTGGTCAAACTTACATCAGATGACACAGACTAGACTTAAAAAGGCAATAAGGACAGAGATGGATACTTCTTGATAATCAAGGGATATGTGCACCAAGAAGAAATCACACTCATAAACATATGCACCCAATGAGAAACCAGAAAAATATTTAAAAGAATTGCTGACAGATCTGAAGAAAGACATAATAGTACCACAATAATAGTAGGAGACTTCAACTCTGCCCTCTCATGCCTTGAAAGGTCAACAAGGCTAAACCCCAACAAGAATATACTAGCTCTGAAGGAATAAATGGAAGAGAATGGCCTAGTATGTACACTTCACATACACATACACATACACACACACACACACACACACAGCCATTCTCTATATAGGCTCTCCATCCCCAGAAAATTAGATATACATTCTCTAATGTACATGGGTCATTATCCAAGATAGATCACATGCTGGACCATAAAACATACCTCCATAAAATCAAGAGGTTAGAAACTGTAAGAACTACCTTCTCAGATCATGCACTGAAATTAGAAGTGAATCACAAACACAGAAAAAAATTCAACATCTGGAAATTAAACAACTTAACTACTGAGCAACTAGTGGGTCAGAGACTAAATCAAAGAGGAAATCAAAAGATTCCTTGAAACAAGTGAGAATGAAGGGACAAATTAGCAGAATTTGTTGGACACGGCAAGAGCGGTATTAAGAGGAAAATTTATAGCTTTACAAGCATTCATCAGGAAGGAAGAAAGGACCTTTAGAAATAATTTAATGGCACAGCTTAAAAATTTGGAAAAAGAACAACAAAATGAACAAAAAAAAAAAATAAAAACAGGCAGACAGAAGGAAATAATAAAGCTTAGAGCAGAAATTAATAAACTGAAAATTACAAAAAAAAAGCAATCCAAAAGATCAATGAAAGCAAGAATTGGTTCTTTGAAGCAAAGAAGATAAGTGCTTATATCAGTGGAGGCAGTCATAACCCCTAAATTATTCTTGCAATAATAAAGGTATGCTGAATCTAGAACAGGACCTCTGTGGCTCTGGGCTGTGTGGCTTTGGGACTGTCCAAGTGACAGTAGCTCTGGAGGGAGCTCATACTTTGATGAGTGTCCCAGATGAGTGGCTGTAATCACAATGCAGAGAGCCATGCTTCTGTAGCCAGAAAGCCTGCAGGGAGGAGACTGGAAGTCAAAATAATGAGTTCTTAGATTTTAAAAGCAGAGTATGTGAGAAAGGAAGGTGGGCTCAGTCAGAATAAAATGTACTTGTGTTGACCAAGCTCCATCTCTGAGTCTTCTTAGTTTGCTGGGCACTGTTGCTCAGGCTTTTTGTTTGTTTCTTTGTTTGTTTTGAGAAACACTCCTGGTGGGTTCAGGGGACCAAGTGGGATGCTGGGAATCAAACTGAGTTGGCCATGTACAAGGCAAACATCCTACCCACTGTGCTATCATTCTGACCCACTAGGCCTAATTTTATATATATATATATATGTATATTTTATATATATATACATTGGAACAGAGAATTTTGGGCCTTGCTTGGGGCCATAATGGCAGAATAGACTCAGAGTTTACTCCATGTTTCCCCTACACAGGGCATCTCTGCAGGGATGTCCACAAATACTCTACACCAGTTCATCTATTGTGTTGGCACACTACCAGATTGCTTTTTTTGCTCCCCATGGAGTTTATTCATTGCTTTAAAGATTCTTTATCAAGCACCTGCTCATCAGTGTGGTAATCACTAGACCTACTGTGGGGGGCAGATGATAAACCTTAACTACTCTTAGAAACTTTAATGTCAAATGTTTAAGGAAGAAATTCCAATTGGCAAAAATCCACCCACAGCCATCATCAGAGTCTAATACAACTGTCCTTTGAACCCAGTCTCTCTGCTGGGATCTTTAGCAATTTAGTAGGACACTGGTAGGGTAGGTCCACTGGCATTCGGAAGAGAATGGGGTGCAGCCAACTTGGGCACTGGCTTCCAGAGCTTTCAAGTTGATTCCTGTGGTGGGGTCAGCATGTGGGCTAGGGCAAGCTCTATAACAGGTTGGTAACTGTTGTGTGAGAAAAATGGGCCTCAGCAGATTTTCTCAGGAGTTTGAGTTGTCTTTAATGCCCTTTCCTTTCCTTCTTTCTGTTGTGGAGGTGCTTGAGTACATGGTTTCAGTGTGCCAGGGACTTTGTCAGCAGAACTCATAGTTAGGGCTCATTGTCACAAGGTTGATGCTTGCTCATTGACCCATGCCCCATCCCTGGACCCAGCTGACTTCTTACTTGAAGATAGCACAGGAGAATCAGATGCCTTCTATAGATCAGACCTTTTCAGGCCCTGAGTGATATAATCTTCCAAGATTGGGGAGAAAACTTAAGTGATATAGCTTTGGGATAGACTCTTGGCAACCCATATTCCTGATCATGAAGCCTCTCAATTATTTTAGGGGGAAAAAAGATAGTTCACTGTTTCATAGAGCTTTATATGATGGTGGAAATGTTGTTCCTGGTTTAATAATAGCCACTAGGCACTACTACCATAGGCCTAGACAAAAGCCTGTGAGAAATGGACTTCTATGTAGACTTCATCATCTTGAATGATTCAGTAAACCACCTGAAGAAAGGAAGAGGAAGAACTATCGTATGTCTTTGATGGCACTATCCCCCATAATGGTGGTTTTTATAGTTCCGGATTTCCAATTAAAAATTAACTTCATTCTTTTATTTTAAGCATTTCTGCCTCAACTAAAGCCAACTGGGCACCAACAAAACGCATTTAGTGATATTATGATGCCAGATCTTTGTGTTAACAGCTTGTGCCTTAGGAGTAAGCTTTGTGACTCATTATTACAGTATCAGAATTTTCCAGAGATGTGTGGCTTAAGCAACAGCTAGGTTGCATTTTTGCCTCTTCCCACATGAGTATTCATAAATCACATTAGATGAGCTAGTTTTAACATTTAAAATTATTTAAAATCGACTTAGTCTTTTTGCAGTCTTTCCTAGGTAGTCTGAAAGGCCACCTGTTCATTTACTTGGCTTTTAAGTTAGTTTTTTGAGTAGTCACCAAAAAAGATGATAAAAAGGGTTTTTCTTTCTTTGATGCCTGCACTGTACTAAGCAGGGGCTTTGTTGCAGATGGATAATGCACAGGACCTGCTTTCCTTTGGTGGTCTTCAAGTGGTGATCAATGGACTGAACAGCACAGAGCCTCTAGTGAAGGAATATGCTGCCTTTGTGCTGGGAGCAGCCTTTTCCAGGTGAGTAGGAAGGATGGAATCATTGACCAAGGTTATTTGGGCCTTCAGGTGATGCCTAGCTTTCTTCTTTTCCCAGTTGTCCTAAAACAGCGATGGCGAACCTATGGCATGTGTGCCACCTGTGGCACGGAAGGCCTTGCAGCTGGCACATAGGAAGGTCCTTGATTAAGATATGCGACGCTTTGGGAGGCGAGTGTGCCTGTATCTGCTTTGCAGCTCACCTGGCAACAGGGCCTGACTGGCCATTGGGAGGATATGCCAGCACTTTGAGGAAATTCTTTGGTTTTGTGTGGCCGTTTGGGCACTCAGGCTCAAAAAGATTAGCCATCACTGTGAGTGTTACTTGAACTCAAGCATATCCCCTTCCACATTTCAGAGTAATCCTTGTGCAACTAGATGCATTAGGATGATGGGGGCAGGGTATGTAGGGAAGAAGGGAGATTAAAACCATACAATGTTCAGGAGTCACTCCTAGAATCACTCAGTAGACCATAATTGATGCCAGGAATTGAACCAGGGTCAGCTATATGTAAGGCCACATCTTAGCCATTGTACTCTCCTGTCCCTAGAGGAAGATTTTGATTCTATCTTTATCCTACTAGAGAAGAATTTTCATCCTTGTTGCACATTCTATATTAGAACTCTGTGACTTCATGTATAATATATGTATATATGGTTATTTAATTACACTTTAAGTTATATGCTATTTTATTTATGGCTAATAAAAAGTTAGATAGCCATAGATAATTGAGAGGAGGATAATGCACTCTTGAGTAGTGATTCTTCTTATGGAAAGGCTGTATCAGGTGAAGAGGATATGAACCTGACTTAATAGGGGGTAGAGGGAGAAATGTCTGGGTCCAGTTAACAAGCAGTCAAACTATTAGACTCTCCAGGCTGGGAGTTGTTTGGAGCTGAGCTTCTTAAACTGGGGTGGCCATAGTTTGAGGGGACCCATAACTGAATGTGGGGGTTGCAAACAACTTGACAAAGTGACCAAAAATTCATTCAAAATAAGATATATAATGAATCCAAGTTGTTTCTGACAGTTCGGTTTGTGGGGAAAGGTGGAGGATGGTACCAGGTAGAAAAAATTAAGTTTAGTTTCTACCCTGTGCTGCCCATGGAAGAGGAATGGGGGAGATGGGAGGAGTAAGAAAAATGTTTGAACTAGTTTTTGTGTCCTTGTGGCAAGGGAGTGGATGCTGACTAGTCTGGTTTGGCCTGCTTGGGTGCAGTGATTGTGATGTGGGAACTTCATTTGGAAAAGGTTTCCTTTACATCGCTACTTTTCTTAATCAGACTCCCAGTCTGATTCTTCTTCTGTTTACATATTTTCTTAGTTAAAATGGGTAATGGGGGGCAATGGGGAGTCCAGGGCATCAGCTCTGGCAAAACTGAAAGGTAGTCTCAGGAAAGGTTGAGATTAGTGCAGGGCCAGTTTATGAGCCTGTCTTGATCTTCAAGCCCTAGTTGCTCTGTGGTATGCTACTAACACTCAAGATTTCCAGACTTTTTCATCTCTTTTGATATCACCTTTCAGAGCTTGAGTTTCCCAGGAAGCTCCAAAAAAATCTGTGCCTGTGAATCCACCTGTGAAGATGGAGAATCCTCACATTTGTCATGGGCAGCTGTGTTTTCAGTCCTGGAGAACAAGCAGAGGGTTAGCGTAAGGCTTTAACAGCTTGAGAACTTATGGAGACTTACTTTTTGTTTCTGAAGCCTTTATAGAAGAGCTAAATCAAAGAATATTCATCTTTCTTCTCAGGCTCTTTTATTTTTTCTATATTCCAAAGCATTTTATTTCCACTTTCAATTTGAACATATTACCCTACATGTCCTCTGCTTCTGGAAACATATTTACCAGGGGAAAGTGTAGCATTCGATGACACCTCTTAGTTGAAGGTGAGCAAGAGACTATAGAGGGATGCATTGAATCTGCTTAGTTAGGTCATAACTCATCCAAGAGCTGTGTTAATATGTGGCATCATTAATACTTTCTGTGATTGTGGCTGTGCAACCCTCTCCTTGTTCTCCAGAGCTGAAAAGTCCAAAGCATAAGACCATGTTAACATTTATATGGGCATCACTAATATTTAAACAGACGTGTAAAATATGGCAATATAGTGGTTTTGGTGGCAAACTGCTGTATTCATATTGTTCTAGCCTAGTTTTGATGTCTCACTGGAGGGCAGTTAGAGTGACAGCATGGTATGGCACCAGAGCTTCTGGAAGCAAGCTTCTAAACATTGTGAAAATGGCAATATTTTATGCAAAAAATCTTTATAAAAAATAAGAGTATTCCTATGCATAGAAGTAGGTTTCATGACTGTCATTGGCTTTTCCTTGTTTACCCTTAATGGCCCAGTGCTGGTTCTGTAGCTACTACCTACCTGCTCCTGGCCCACAGGAGCAAGTATACTCACACACAGAATGATGGAATGAATATGCTCTTTTTTCAAGTGAACAGTAAGAGGGTAGAGAACATGTGGGAATCACAGAGCCCAGGCTAAGGGGATGCTATTGAGAGGTCATTGCTTTTACTCTTTGAGAGTACTGTCCAGTGGTGCAGGTCAGTATCCCAAAGTGATACAGTTGTGGGAGCATGAGCACAGTCCAAGGGGGGTGACAGTAACATCAAATACAATTTGGGACAGTTTTCTGTTGCCTTCACTTAAAAATGATAAATTTCCAGGAGGGTGCTGAAGATTTTTTTTTTCCTGCAAAGGGGTGGGATAAGCCAAATAAGTATGAGAACCTCTGGATGTTTGTGTATTTGGGAGGACTTAGTTGACCAGAAATGAAGCTCCAGGCCTTTCTATGCCCTTTCCTGGCTGTTTGCCCAGATCAACTGACTTCCCCTTTTGCTTTTTTTCTTTTTTTTTTTGTGTGTGTCTTTTTGTTTGCTTGTTTTTGGGTCACAGCCTGTGGCACTCGGGGGTTACTCCTGGCTCTGTACTCAGAAATCGCTCCCGGCAGTCATGGGGGACCACATGGAATGCCAGGATTCAAACCACTATTGGTTCAGCTGCATGCAAGACAAATGCCCTACCACTATGCTACTCTCTGGTCCCACATTTTTCATTTTTTAACTGATACTAATAATAGGTATCATCTGCATTGCATAAGGCTGGGTGAGTATGGAATAAAATGTCCTGTCAAAAATAAAAATGTCGGGGCTGGAGAGATAGTGTGGAGGTAAGGCGTTTGCCTTACATGCAGAACGGCAGTGGCTCGAATCCTGGCATCCCATATGGTCCCCTGTGCCTGCCATGGTGATTTCTGAGCATAGAGCCAGGAGTAACCCCTGAGCGCTGCCGGGTGTGACCCAAAAACCAAAACAAACAAACAAATAAAATACCCTATAAAGGGAGAGGCAGAGCGGAGGTTCAAGCCATAAGGCATCTGCCTTGCCCGTGTTAGCCTAGGATGGATGCAGTTCGATCCCCCAACATCCCATATGGTCCCCCAAGCCAGGAGCGATTTCTGAGCCGCATAGCCAGGAGTAACCCCTGAGAGTCACCGGGTGTGGCCCAAAAGCCAAAAAAAAATGCTTATAAAGCCCCAGTTCATGACTGCAGAGTTATAATGTCATAATTATCATAAGTTTTCATGATGATTTCATGCATTACTGTGAGGTTTCACTGTAAAGGAATTCTTATTTTTTCTGTTTCTACTGCCTTTCTCCTCCTAATTCCTCTGCTAACATGGTTATGTTCTATCTTGTGGTACTAATCTTGCTGTTTCCTGAGAGTGTATGTTTGTCAACCTGGGTTAATTGCTTAATAAGGCCTCCTTACACATTTCTATGGATGAAGTGATAACTTCTCTGATGTTCAGCATAAACAATCATTGCAAGATCAATAAGAGTTGGCATAAGTGTAATTGATGTTGCCATCGAAATAGTTTGTTTATTGCTCATACGTATTCATGAGTCATACGTTTGATTTTCTACCTTTCTTATAATTTTCTACCATGTGTGACTCATGTATATGGCAGTTTAAACTTTGGTACACATTTCTATTCATCCTCCCTGTTTGGAGATAGGGTGGTAGGAATGCTGATGCTTTGGTGTCATCTTTTCATGATTTGCTATAATTTTAAAAAATTTCCTTCTTCAAGTCAGTTATTTCTAGTGGCCGTTCTAAGACATGTTTTCATCTTCCACTGCATGTGTGTCAATCTGTAGTCTGACTTCTTGGTCTCTGTGGTTCCTGTCAAGTCATTTTGTGGTTTTATGCAAGGGAAGTCTCAGAAAGACCCAGTGAATTTCAGAGGCTTTGCCTCCTTCTGTTATCTCATTTTGGTTTTATTTCTCAGCAAACTGGCTGCCTGATTTTGTTTTCCTTTCATCTTCCTATATGCAGCTTTTGCCTTTTAAGTTCTATCATCAAGCTGGTGTGTTTACCGCAGGGAGCACTGACCTTGCTTTTCTTGTGTCCCCGCCTCAGTCACTTTTGGCGTTCTGTTCCATCTTCTATGTCACAGTTGCAGCTGAATATGTGTGAATTGTTATGCCGTTACCCAGGCCTCTATCTGTTCATTGTATGGGGTACTTTGGTTTGAAGAATCCTTAACTCTTTGGTACATGTTGAATGTGCCACAGGACCTTCATTGGACGGTGATTAGATTCTCTTGTGGTGGAAAACAGAACTTTACTTCCCTTTTCTTGGCATCTTCCTTGGAGTATCCATAGGTTACTTATATCTGTTTACAGAGTGAATGTTCTCCCCTACCCCTGACTATGTACCCTTTCAGTTCTTGCTTCATTGGTGCTTTAGTTTTCTCTAGTTTACTAGCTATACTTATTCCACTGAGGTCTTCCCAATTCATTTTTGACCATTCTCCTATGTCAGACATCATTCTCCAACAAATGGAGCCATTTGTTGACCTCCAATTTCTAGATTTCTTTTCTGCCACACTCCACGAATTCCAGTGCTCATCTGCATCTTCTTGCCTCTGTTTTTCCTGATGACTTTTCTGAGCTTTTGGAGCATTCCCAAGTCCACTGATCTTTGTCTCTATTTCTCTCATCCTTGAGCTATCTGAAAAGTCATTTCCCATTCCCTCCCCAAGATCTCACGTTTTCTGAGCACCTCCACAATCTCTTCAGACCTTCACATCTCCTGTTGAACATGTTTTAATCTTTATTTGACTTCCGGCCTTGGCACTACATCTTTTCCCCCCATTGATTATATCTCCACCCTCTTGTTCCTGTCTTTGTTTCTTCAAATCCCTGATATTCTCATTACCCTCCACTGACCCGTCTTTACTACCAATTTTCCCATTATCTCTAACCCACTAATCATTACCTTATTTCCCTTTATGACTTCTCAAAAGAATAGACAAAAAGGATTCAAATAAATGCACCTGAGCAGTATAGTCCTACAATCTCTAAAGTTTTTCAGTAGTATTTGTTTTTGCATTGCTGATAGCTCTGTAGTCAACAGTGTTGCCTCTACTTTCCTTAGGAAAATACTTCTTGACTTCCATGCCTTGATAGTCCCTTGATTCTTGGATCAGTAGAATTACTCTAATTTTGCTTTTATGCCAGCATTATCTTCTTACTGTCTCCTAAGTATTACTGTTCACTGAGGTTGTTTCACCACCATGTCCCTCTTAAAGTTTTCTCTATTAATGACTCTTTTTATTCCTGTGATTTAAAGTCTACCTCATTGTGGATAAATATACGTTTAAGACATAACATGTCTATTATAAATTCCAGCTTTCTCCTCAGTTCTCATTCTCAATTTTTCCCAGACTCTCTGTACCTCAAACTCAAGGAGAAGTGAATTCATTTTTCTTTCTTTCATAAAATGAGGATTTTCCTCCTACATTCTTTTTTAACCTATTTTTAGAAACATGATTGTCGTATTTACCCATTCTTGAAACTTTTGAGTGATATTCAAGACATTTCTATTTGGTTCATGAATGAAGTCTGTGGACTTGGACTTTTACTTACATTATTGTTATTTACTAAACTATGGCTTCACACTTTTTATTTTTAGGAAACTCTGATACTACGGGAATGGCAATAGGAAAGGAATTCCTTTTCATCATGCTAGGAGATGAACCATAAATGATCCCATTCCCCATGGGTGTGGATCGATTTTTGGAGGTGGGCGTTGACCCAGTTATAATATTAAAATATATATTTGCCAGGAAGGATTTTGCTCTTTATAAAAAAAAAAGTAAGGAGTGAGGAGACACTGACACTCTTCCTGTTTTGGTTATCTTGAAGCTTTAGCAGGTGCCTAGGACCCGTGAGATAGGAGCACAATTTCAAAAGCCAATGTGCCGGGAAGGAGACTAGAGGGGAAAGACAGCAGGAACTGGGTGGGTCCTTTATGATATGACTGACTGCATTACTCTGCTGATTTTGAAGCTCCCCAGACTTGGCATGTGCAAGATAACTAAATAGAATTATTTAGTAAAAAAATTTTAGGCATTGTTCTATTTCTTACATATTCATATTAATAAAATTTCTAAAATCTCTTTTGTATCTTTAATTTCTTTAAAATTTCCCCTTTGCAAGGCTGGGAATCTCTGCGAATCCACGCCTGCCTAGTGGGGCCAACTGCAAAGAACTGTGAGTTCTGTCTTTTCTTTGTGTTTATCTTTCGTCTCCTGTCCTCCGGACCTCGTGGGAGTGGGCCATATTGGCCCAAAAAAAAAAAAACTCGCTCTCCCAGAGGTCCATTCAGGGCAGGAACGCCCAGGAACATGCCATTACAGTGAAAACCGGCAAGATTCAAGTACTGTGCAAAAGCAAGGTCCCCTGTTTGTGACATCAGGCTGGGAATCTCTGCGAATCCACGCCTGCCTAGTGGGGCCAACTGCAAAGAACTGTGAATTCTGTCTTTTCTTTGTATTTATCTTTCGTCTCCTGTCCTCCGGACCTCATGGGAGTGGGCCATATTGGCTCAAAAAAAAACAAAAACAAAAACAAAAACGCGGCCGCTCCATTTCGCTACGTGGTCACGCACTCTTTCTAAGGAAAGAACAACATCACAACAAGAAAAGAAAAACATCACACTAAGGACTGTGCTGGACAACTGAAGCCCAACATTTCTCTCTGGACTCTCTTCTCTGCTGTG
>PVKC010032200.1:0-14338 GCA_004027635.1 Crocidura indochinensis | reverse complement strand
CTGCTTTGTAACCCCTCCTCTGTTAGCAGAGCATAAAAACCCTGCTCTCTCCTTAATTAAGGCTTTTGATTGGCAACCGTCATCATGAGTCCACGCTACTAACTTCTGCAACTTGATTTTCTAGGTGATCACAAAAGAGCTTGACACTTGTGAATTATTTGTGATTGCTTCCCATTCCCTGTCCTGGTTGAGAGAAACTGCTGGCTGGAATTCTCTCCCTCATGGGATAGGGGCAGAGGCAATTACAGTGACGTAACATCCATCATGAAATATAGTTTTTGAATCCACTGATCGTTTGTTAATTTTGGATAGTGAACACCTTTCTTGAGGAAAAATGCTTTGAATTGTGATAATAAGGAAGCAAATCATTTCAAAACGTCTCCTCTCTTGATAACCAAAATGTACTATTTGAAATCCTACAATATGGAGATGAAACAGGTAAAAGAGAAAAGCATTTTAACAATCTTTAAATGCAAGGACAGTGTTCCAAAGAAAAGCAGTGATTTCACTGAAAGGGAAAAATCTATTGACATTTCAGTGCAGTGGTCCTCAAACTACGGCCCACGGGCCACATAGTGTATTTGTTCCATTTTGTTTCTTCACATCAAAATAAGATGTATGCAGTGTGCATAGCAATTTGTTTGTAATTTTTGTTTTTACTATAGTTTGGCCCTCCAATGGTCTGAGGGACAGTGAACTGGGCCCCTGTTTAAAAAGTTTGAGGACCCCTGCTTTAGTGTGTGCTGCAAGTAACCAAACTAAAATACACACAAAAACAAAAACTGCACTTTGTTAAAGGCATATGATATATCATAAAGTAATTATGATAGAGTGCCTGAAACATTTTAAAAGTAATTTTTTATTTAAGCATATTTGTTACAAAGTTATTCATACTTGAGTTTCAATCATAGAATGTGCACCACCCTTCACCAGTGCACTTTCTCCACCACCAATGTCCCTTGTTTCCTTCCCCTTCACCCTCCTCTACCTATATCAGGGGCAGATATTTTGCCTTTTTCTCTCTATCTTTCTTTTCCTTTATGACATTGAGGTTTGTAAAATTTCCTTTATGACACCATGATTTGCAGTATTGTTAATTAAAGGGTACCATGCATGTCACATCCATTTTCAGCATCCAGTTCTTGTCCAGAGTATGTTCCAACTATCAATGTCATAATGTACCTTTCTCTATTCTAACTTATCTCACCACTTTTTATGGCAAGCTTCCTATCATCCCTATTTTCTCTAGATATTATTACCATATTGCCATATTATTCTTATATGCCACAAATGATTATTCAGTGCCTACACCTCTCCTTCTGACTCATTTCACTTTCACTCAGAATAATAATCTGATGTGTTGATGTATGTACAGATGATGCACTCTGCATGGCTCAGTGTTTTTATGTAGTCACAAGAAACAGAAGTTGCACACCCATATCCACTCATTGTATGATAGACTCATTGTATCCACTCATTGTATGATAGACTCCCTGCTGAACTAAACTCTGTGACAGGTGACACAGTAAAGATAATTTGTGAAATTCACAATTGTGATCAAATCCAGGCTATTCACCACCCTGGGTGAGAGCCCACTACTAGAATCTTCTCCATGAAAAGTGAAGTGACTGTTGGCAAGAGGGAAGAAATAGTGCAGTTCCTGTGAGAGCAGAACTCTGACTTTGTACAGCCCCAGTTGGACAAGGAATGGGAGCTAAGCTTGTATATTTGGCAGACATTGTTCATTTTCTCTACGAATTTAATATTTCTCTTCAGGGGAGTTTCACAAGTAGTTTTTACAGTGAGACGTAAGATGGATGTGTTCAAAAAAGAATCTGATTCTGTGATAGCTGTGTCTGAGAAGGAGATTGAAATGTTTCCACTCTTGCAAAAAATTTCTGATTGGCACTTATATTATTCAGAAAATCATGATCAATATGAAAAACAGCATTTAAGGACATTAGCTCACAACTTTAATCATGAGTACTCAGAACATGAGAATCCACGGAAAAGAAATCTCTGGGTTGAGAATCTCTTCATGAAAGATGCCCACTCTTGTGCAAAATAAAATATGTGTTTTAAGATCACTCCAGGCTCTGTATTTCTAAACCCCACCCAACCTGGTCTGAAGAAGCAGGGTAGCAGGAAAGAAATAATAAACCAAGCTAGCCAGAGAAGGATGATCATGGAGTCCATGGCCTTTTACTTTGTACTCTCTGTCTCGAGTCCAAAAAGCAAGAACACTCTTTCTTTATTAAAAACAATTCTCAATACCAGGAGGCTTCAGGTCAAGAGAGAGCGAGACAAAAGTGGACTTTTGTCAGTGGACTTTATTTTCAGTGGACTTTTACATATCAAAGGAAGAGGTTTAAGAAAGGATGATGTGGGGCTGGAGAGATAGCATGTGGGGCCGGAGGGATAGCATGGAGGTAAGGCATTTGCCTTTCATGCAGAAGGTCATTGATTGAAATCCTGGCATCCCATATGGTCCCCTGAGCCTGCCAGGAGCGATTTCTGAGCGTGGAGCCGGGAGTTATCCCTGAGCACTGCCACGTGTGACCCAAAAACCAAAAAACCAAAAACCAAAAACCAAAAAGAAAGAAAGAAAGAAAGAAAGAAAGAAAGAAAGAAAGAAAGAAAGAAAGAAAGAAAGAAAGAAAGAAAGAAAGAAAGAAAGAAAGAAAGAAAGAAAGAAAGAAAGAAAGAAAGAAAGAAAGAAAGAAAGAAGAAAAGAGTCAACAATCTGTCTCAAACAATATTTGGGGCAATGATGGTGTCAACCACTTCCTAAATCTGAGCCACTGACAGTCTGCAGCATCTAAAGAATTCAGCTAATGTCAAATATGTCCATAGCCACTTTATGCAGCAACAGGCTGGTAAACAAGCATTTAAGACACACTCAAACCCTATCTGGGAGGTTGGGGTGCCCTAACTCAATGTGTCGCTTACGAAAAAAAAAAAAAAAAACAGTGTTATCAGTTATAGAGCAGTGAACCAGTTAGAAGTGCTATATAGATAAGCAATACAGATAACAGATAACAGCTCTTCCTCAGATAACAGATAACAACCTTTCCCTGGCACTCTCAAGCTTGTGCCCACAGGTCTAGATAATTTATTTTGAACACACTCCCATTTCTTTGCAACCTTGACTTTCCCATCCAGTACTCAGTTTTCAATGAACTGGGAGAAATCCAGGACCACTGGACCACGTTCATGTGTAGAGATTTATTTCTGTCTGTATCAATAAAGTTTTTATCCAGAGCTGGAAGAGATAGTATTTTGGGATTGCTTGATTTATGTAACAACTGACTGAGGATTGATCCCAGCACCACTCATGGTCCCCTGCACAGAGCCAGGAGTAAGCTTTGAGTACTACCAGGCGTGGTTCCAAAGCAAAATAATAAATAAATAAACTCCTCTTCAACTCTGTCCCTTTCTTATCCAACTTATTTAGCCACTTTCCTATTGCTCTTCTGACCAGTAGTGACTTGCTACACTTCACAACAAATTATTTGTTAACAACAAAAACATTCTTATGGGGCCCAGGAGATAGCATGGAGGTAAGGCGTTTGCCTTTTATGCAAAAGGTCATCAGTTCAAATCCCGGTGCCCCATATGGTCCCCCGTGCCTGCCAGGAGTAATTTCTGAGCATGGAGCCAGGAGTAACTCCTGAGCACTGCCGGGTGTGACCCAAAAAACAAACAAACAAAAAAAAAAAACAAAACAAAAAAAAAACATTCTTATTTCCTCTCCCTTCTTTCTTGCTACACTTCACAACAAGTTATTTGTTAACAACAAAAACATTCTTATTTCCTCTCCCTTCTTTCTTGGTTTCTTTTCCATGTTACTTTGCTGGGGGGGAGATATGGGATGCCAGATATTAAACCCAGTCAGCTGTATACAAGGCAAAAGCCCTACTTACTGTTCCAGCACTCTGATCCCACTTCCCCCCTTTTTTGAATAATAATTTCTTTATTTAAGCACTGTAGTTACAAAATTGTTTGCAGTTGGGTTTCAGATATCGCATGGACACTAGCCTTCACCAGTGTAACTTTTTCACACTACCAATGTTCCCCATTTCCCCCCTCCTTCACCCCTGCCTGTCTTATGGAAAGGTATTCTATTTCTCTTTATTGTTGTCATGGTAGTTGTTAGTGTAGTTATTTCTCTAACTGTGTTCAGCACTCTTGTGGTAAGCTTAATATTATGGGCTAGTCCTTCTGGTCTGTATCTCCATTCTCTCTAGGTATTTTTACCATCCTGTCTTTTATTTTTCTTAAATCCCGCAAATGAGTGAGACTATTCTGCATTTATCTTCCTATGACTCATTTCATTCACCATGATAGTCTCCATGTCCATCCATGTATAGGAAAAATTCATAACTTCATTTTTCCTAACAGCTGCATAGTATTCCATTATGTACCACAGTTGGTTTTTTTTTAGCCTCTCATCTGCTGTTGGGCATCTGGGTTGTTTCCAGATTCTGGCTTTTGTAAATAGTGCTACAATGAACATAGAAGTGAAGAGGGCATTTTATTTTATTATTATTATCATTATTATTATTATTATTATTATTTTGGGCCACACCCAGCAGCAAGCACTTAGGGGGTTACTCTTGGCTCTACACTCAGAAATTGCTCCTGGCAGCTTGGGGGACCATATGGGATGCCGGGATTCAAACCACCAAGCTTCTGCATGCTATCTCTCTGGCCCCTACAGAGGGCATTTTTAAATTGTGTTTTTGTGTCGACTTTCTCTTTTTTTTGTTTCATCAATTCTAAGTCAGTATGGCCTCTTCAGAAACTTTCTTTATTTAAAAAAATCACTTAACATTTTCCCACAGCAGTATGTAAAAGATAACATTTGTCTATGCTGCAAAGTGTTGTATTATATAGATGCTTATGAACTATTCAACTAGTTCTCCATTGTTCACTGTTTGAATAGTTTGGATTGTTTTTTTTTTTGTTGTGGTTGTTGTTGTTTAAAACAATACTGAAACATAATTTGGGCCCCATGCAAATGTATTTGGGAAGTGGATGTGTCCAAAAATGTTCAGGAATGTCTAGGAATACAGTTACTATATCAAAGAGTAAATGCTTTTGGAATTGTAAGCAGTGGTTGTCAATAAACCTCCTCAGTGCTGTTACCTATTCACTCTTCTAATACTGAAATTTTTTTTTGTAGAAAGTGCTCACAGAAACTGCTCACAGCCACACAGGGAACACTTTATCTTATTTTTGAAATTTCTAAACAGATAAATGCACTGTGACTTCTCAGCATTGTTTTAATTTGCATTTTTTGTCATGAAAAAATCTGAGAGTCTTGAAAAAAAATCTGAAAGTCTTCTCATGTTTAAAAATTCCATTGTTTTCCCTTTTCTGCTAACTGCTCTCTGCTCATTTTCCTGTTTGGTTATTGGCATATTTCTGTCACGGCCTGCTTGATCTGGACACTAAAGGAATTCTTGGAATCCCTGTTTTGGAAGGTGGGTGCATGGAATCGGCAATGAGATCAGATTAAAACACATAGAAGTGAGGTTGTATCTTGTCTCTTTCTTCTTCTCTCTCTATTTTGGGTTAAAGTAGGACACTTATACTAAATTTCTAGGCAAGGCATCATAATTGCAGGCATAACTGTTAGTTTTCACACTGTACCAGGCAAAATGTGCAGGACAAACTAGATGTTTATTTTTACTGATCCAAGCAAGGCTTCAGCTTCTGTGTTCCTCGAGGTCAGTTCCCAGAAACTGGTTATTAATTCATGTATTCTGAGCTGAGGCCGGAAACATTAACCCTTAATCTGACTGCACTTAGGCTGACAGCAAAACTAATAATTTTGTAAGACTGTAAATAAAGAATTGCTTGAGCATATACAACTGCTTGTGGCAGGGGAGTTTACAGAAATCTGAGTGGTCTTTAGTATTCTAAGGAAGGTCCTTAGAATACTAGTAAAGTTATGTCTCAAATAAGATTTATGCCATGTTCCCTATCAGTTTCCCATTTCCCTTAGTGTTTCATGGACAGGCAACCAAGGTTGTGTCCTCGTGAGTAGAGGTAGCTAATGCCTCTCTAACCTGGCCATGGTTGCAGGGTCAAAGTTTCTTACTCAAGGGTGTCCATGACATATTTCTATGGGTTTTTAAGAATAGGCGGTTTAATTTTCCATTGCCCTTTGTTTTGGGCTACAGTCAGCTGTGCTCAGGACTTACTTCTGGCTCTGTACTCAGATCACTTTTGGCAGGGCTCCTGGGACCATATGGTTTTAGGGATCAAAGCTGGGTTGGCTATATGTAAGGTAAATGCTCTGATCTCTGTACTATCTCACTAGCCCATTCAATTGTCTTTTATACACTAGAAACAACCATTTGTTGGAGGCCACAATGGTGGTGCTCAGGGGCTACTCTTGACTCAGTGTTCAGGAAAATATTTGGTACAGGAGACTGAAAGCAGGTCTCCATCATAAAGAATGTGTGATCTCCATGTCTGTCTCCCTAGTTTGTTTTTTTACCATTAAAGAATTTTAAGTTTTTCGACAATTAAGAAGCTGAATTTCTAGAGCCATAAAAAAAAAAAAAGACTTCTTAAACTTCGTTCCTTGACCTATACAGATACCAAGATCTCTAGATACAGAGGTCTGATTTTATCATTCATGATGGAGCAAATATCTTCCATACACCACAGAGGGATCTAGGGGAGAGTAAATGAACACACATGAAATCTATAGTTAATCCCATGACATGTATCACTTAGGCCAAGGGAATTCCCTTTCTAATTTCCCCAATATTTACTGTGCCTATACAAAAGGAAAGGAAAAAAAAGGAACCAACACAAATTTTAATTTTGTCTTTGTTTTTTTTTTTTAATAAATTTGTATTGTGATCGAAGTGTATTACAAGTCTTTCACAGAATTATTTATGGCACATAGTGACAATGAATGAAGGGCATTCCCACCACCAGTATTGTCCTTCCTCCACCCCTATTTCCAGCATGTATCCCATATCTCCCTCCTTTATCCCCCAGAATACTAGTGTAACTGGTCTCCACTTTACAGCTTGTTGTAGATTGGGTATCTATTCTGTTGTCATAGACTTTGGGTTTGGTGTTCCAGTCTGATCATTTTTTATTTTCACTACATGTTCATATGCCTGGTCCTGGTATCATTTTCCCCCTCAATTTATGAGGCTAAATGATTCAAGTTATGTGATTTTGTTGGAGATAAAAATGATAAGGAAAAGAGAAGAAAAAATTTGGTAGCAACTACCAAAAAAAGAGAAAAAAAGAGGAAAAAGAAAGAAAAGAAAAATGCACCCAGAAAAACAAAACAAAACAAAAAAACAAACACCAAGTAATATCCACACGAGTGAAAAAAAAAGTGAAGGAAAAAAGAAAAGGAAAATAATATTAAAAACAGACAAAAACAAAACAAGTGAAACGAGTGCTGGAGAGGTAGGGTGTTACCCCCACTTTTTTTTTTTTTTTTTTTTGCATAGGCACAGTTAGTATTGGGGAATAAAGGGAATTTCCATGGCCTAAGAGATTCGGGGTTTCTCCCCTCTTGAAGCATACTTTCATGGGAAAAGCCACTGGCTCCATATGTACTCATTACCATATCCCAAGGAGTTTTTGTTTTGTTTTGTTTTGCTTTTTTGTGGTGCCAGGAAACTTTCCTTTCAGTTGTAGATGAGAAAATCAGGCCTCTGTAGCTAGCAATATTGGTAATTGTGCAGATCATAGGATAAGTTCTAGGATAGAGTTTACGGTTCCATCTTTGTTGTTGTGTTCAGTCTTCTGTATCTTGTGCTCCCTGTTTTTGCTCAGTCCCTAGGATATTATGGTTCCAAAGATTCTGCTCAGTCTCTGTTGTTAAAATTGGGCCGCTGTACTTAGAAATCTTGATTTTTGTAAGAGTCCTGGGCTACAGCCTAGGGTAGGGTTTTTCTTATTGGTCCCAAGGTAAGCTTTGCCCAGTCACAGTTGTCAAAGTCAGTTTTCTGTAGTTCATGCTCTTATTTTTTTTTAATTTTTTTAAATTTTTAATTATGAGAACAAAGATGCAAAGAAAGAGGATAAGGTAAAGTTACAGTGGAAGGACAATCACACATAAACAGAATTCACATAAGTTCCCTTGCTGATATCTTAACATTGAATTTTCAGCCCAAGAATATTAAGAAAAATAAAACAGAACCTATGTATAATTACTTTGTCCCTCAAGTCCCCAGATTGTGATACATATTTCCTAGCAGCACATCAAGTATTCTAAAGCCATAAAATTTATGTAACTCCTTAAATATTGAAGGCATAGTACTTTTTTACATTTCCATGCATATGCATATTAGTTTAAGTTAGCCTCAAAAGTGGGTGTTTCTTTTTTTGTTTGTTTTTTTTTTTTTGTTTTTTGGGCCACACCCAGTGACGCTCAGGGGTTACTCCTGGCTATGCGCTCAGAAGTCGCTCCTGGCAGGCACGGGGGACCATATGGGAACCGGGGGATCGAACCGTGGTCCGTCCAAGGCTAGCGCGGTAAGGCAGGCACCTTACCTGCAGCGCCACCGCCCGGCCCCGGGTGTTTCTTTTTAAGGATGAGAGTCAAAGGAGCACAGTAAAAATGGCATTAGAGTGGCAATAATTGTTTGCATTGGCCCACCAAAATATGGGGGACATGGAAAGGAAAATCCTCGGCCTAAATACAAGGGGGCCAAACCCCTGAAGTTTCCTGGCATAAGACCAGCTCTAGGCTCCAGGCAAACTAGATTGCCCAATCCAAGTCGTTGTCTGTAGTACCAACACACTTTTATTTTCCATGCTGTCTCTGTTGTTGGTATCATGTTTCTGTGTTAAAGATCCTGGAATCTGCATATCCTATATTGCAGTTAGGATGGTGCAGAGCATCCTTTCGTTTCATCTTACAATTAAAGGGCAATGCAGAAAGCCCTGTCCAGTATGCAGGTCGTTGATGTTCTTAAGTCTTCTCAGCGTTAAGGGAAGTCTCTTGTGAGTAGATCAATGTCAGAGTTGCGGTAGGGTCTTCCCTGTAGAATATTGCTTCCAGGTGTTGTTGTAAAAAACCTCGGATGTGTCATAGATAGCTTCCCTGGTTCAGGGGTGAATGGAGAATGCCCATTTTACTGAGGCCTGTGTCAGGTCATTATGCCAATGTTCAGGGTGTAAGGTCCCATGGCACTACAAGATTTGGGTGTTCCAATCTCTATTAGATAAGAATTTATTTGTGTGTAGGTATTTCCCATTTTGATGTGCCTATGCAAACAAGGACTAATGCCACATGACTTTATAGACCCATATGGGGGATGCAAGAACATGTATAAAACTCCCCATGACATGGTTAAACATAAGTTTTAAACTGAGAGACTCTTTCACCAAATAATTATTATTGAAAAGTTCACAAAGAGCAGAATAGATAAAAAGTGGGGAAAATCTTCACTATTTAAGAGAATATTTAGTAAGAGTTAGCTGTCAAAAAAATAGATGTAAAATATTTAAAGCCATATGTGTACATTTTATGTCTTTTGAAATAGTTGAGGCTGTTAAATCCAGTGAAACACGTTGGTGCGTGATGAGGAATGTGCAGTATAGAAGTTGAAAAGGGTAAATGGGGGATACTGAAGGTTGGGGTGATAGAGTTAAAAAGTGAAAATGAGCTGTACAGGGGTGTGTGAAAGGGCAGAATACCAGATGGACATTCTACATACACAAAACATAACTTAAAAATGGGATATATTATTAATATGCACTGCGCTCAGGGGGCTATTGCCCCCGGGCGGTTTTGAACATGTAGACTCGTAAGTTCTTGCCAGAGACTGCCTTATTAAAAATGAGTAGCTCATCTGGAACAAGGCGGTAGAGGGGTGCTGGGGTCACCCAAGTCCAGCACTTCCCCTAGGCCTGGTTAAGTAGGCCTCCCCCTCAGACATGGCAGAGGCCTGCTGAACCTCATGCTGCTGAGACTCCCAGCTCCCAGAAAGGAAAGAGCTCGTGCTCTTATTTTTCACAGTTCAAAGACGATACATCTTTTGATGTATTAGTGTTAGGTGATGTGATAGGACCACCTGGTCTTAGGTCAAGTTGTCATTTCCACACTTTTTTTGCATTTTTGGTTTCGTTATTGACGTTGCTGTTTCTTTTCTTCTTTTGTGCTCCGTTTTGATGTTTTTTTTTTTTTTTTCCAGAAGCGTGATTAATGTGTGGGGCATGTGTCTAGTGCTGTAGTGCTCATTGGATTTCTTGTTCGATTTTTCTTTTTGCATTGTTGTGGATCCTCATCCTCTTTCCCTTTCTTCTCTCAAAACTGATGTTTAGATCCTCGAGAAGGACTCTGTCCACTTTTGGCCTGTGGCATTTTTTACCCCATTCTATTTCTTGTTTTGCAAACAGAACTACATAGCTGGAACCATCTTGCTCTGCCCTCAAATTGAGAGGGAAATAACAGAGGATACCAAGTCCAAATAACTGTATGATCATTAAATAGTAATAAAAATGATCAGACTTAATCACCAAATCCAAAGCCAACAACAACAGAATCCAACCTACAATACGCTAGATACAGAGGGGATTACTGATACTAGCAGTAGAGAGGGGAGTATCGGATGAATTCTGGGAATGTGGGGGAGGTCAACTTTGATGGTGGGAATTCCCCTGATTCAATGTTAATATGCACCTAAAATATTACTATGAAATATTTGTAATCCACTTTGACCAAAAATAAAATATAAAAAATAAAAAAAGAGTTTAAGTTTTTTTTAATTATTTATAATTTTACATTTAATTATTTTGATTTTCTTTCAAGACTTCTGGATTTTTTTGGAAGTATACCTGATGTTGCTCAGAGATTATTTTGGATTTGTGCTTAGAGATCACTCATGGTATATGTGGTGCCAGGAATTGAACCTGGGTTGGCTACATGTGAGGCAATGCCTTGCAGCTATATATTTCCAGCCAGTTGTTTGGATTTAAGTCACAATTTGAGGTCTTTACTACCTCACAATTATAGATGTATCTCATACTTACTTCTAATACTTTGATAACTTTACTTTTACCTTTAAATCTTTTATTTATTTACAGTTTTTCCTGGTATACTATAAACATATGATATGTATAATATATGATATATTATATAGGGCCAGAGAGATAGACTGGTTGGTAAGACACTTGTCTTGATTGCACTGGCCTAGGTTTAATCCCTAAAACTGTATGATGGTCAGGCATGATCTCTGCGTGTAGAAACCTTTAGTTTAAAACAAAACATAAAATTCAGTTATATTTATTTACATATCTTTGTGGAATATGACCTGGATTGGCTGTAAACTATATGCCAAGATCTCTGTTGGAGATCTGAGATACTCTTGGTACAGCAACATCATAAGCCCACAGTTTCCACCAGAAAGAACAGAGTAGGAAAAAGAAAAAGTATCTTAGTCTCCTCCCTTCCTTAGCTACTTTGCTCTGAAGTAGAGGCAGAAAGAACCAAAACTGAGTCAACTTGACCTGACCAGGCAGCTCAAATGAGAATAAACAGAGGCAGTCAACTAAGATCTTTTTTCTTTTAAATCAGGTATAGGCTGTCCTTGAGTACTAAAAAAATCTTTGAGGTATAATTTGCATTTAATGAAATTCAGACTTTAACTCCGTTAAGTTTTGATAAGTAGTAGACCTAACACTGTTCCTGTTTTTTGTCAATTTCTGTCCTTTCCACCTCCATAGTGGTTAGAGCAATAATCAAATAAATACTCCCACCGCTTCACCCCAACCTCTGGAAAGCAGTAACTTGACTTCAGGTAATCTAGGAGAGTCTGACAGAACCTGTAACTTAAATCACAGTATCCAAAGGCCTTTTCATTTATCTTACCCTTTATCTTTACGATCCCACTCTGAATCTTTAGTTTCAGCTTTCTTTAAATATGCATAATCCAGATCACTCATAATTGCTGCTTAGTCTATGGCTCTGTTTCATCACTCCTCAATGACTCTCTGCAGAGACACCAATCTGTCCAAAACTCCAGGTATTCTGGTATTTGGTCTGATGAAACCAGGACTATTTTGGAATGAGTGCTGATATTCTACCTGCCCCCCATCCCATCTTCTTGTACCTCCAGAAGACTTGGCAGCTGAAAACACACCCTATAAAAATCACAGTATCAACAATAGTGCTTGAAATTCCTGGATTGAGTAACCACATTTGCAGAGAGCACTAAAAGCATCAGGGCTGCCAGCATAAGTCAATGTACTTAAATTTATATTTTAATTATTTGTTCTTGTTCAGCTATAAATACTTCTTAACTGAAGTTGAATTCTCTGTGCTCATGAAATATAAAGAGGGGAGAATAGATTTCTAATTTGTGGTATCAGTTTGCAAAAGGGGATTTGGAATGTGCCACTGGTGCAGCAGGCAAGCCTCTTTGGACTTTTACTGCTTCAGAACAAGGGCCTCAAGGTGATTGTAAAAGCACACCAAAGAATGCTTTCTAAGCTTCCTCCTGTCTGGAAGCCAAGAAATTCTCAACATACATTAACCAGAATGCCAACTTCAGAAGTATTTCTGTGATTCAAACGTTGGGAACTGGCCACCTGCCTGCACTGGATTGCTGTAGAAATTCCTGCAGACTACCTCTGCCCTGTCGTTGATATTTTAACATCCTTTCAAATCTTTTATGAGGACACAGTGGAGTCTTTGGAGATGACGTTGTCATCCTGAAGCACATCCTGATAACTGTGCACTAATGGAGAAGGTTTAGAAATTGTTTTGTTTTGTTTTTGTTTTTGGGTCACGCCCTGCGGCGCTCAGGGGTTACTCCTGGATCTGAGCTCAAAAATCACTCCTGGCAGGCTCAGGGGACCATCTGGGATGCCGGGAATTGAACTGGAGTCTGTCCGGAGTTGGGCGCATGCAAGACAAACGCCCAAAGGCTGTGCTATAGCTCCGGCCCACAGGCGATTTAGAAATGATGAAATAATCAAAGCATCTTAGCTTCCGCAAATCTAAAGATACACAACACACACACACACACACACACACACACACCAGTAGATCAGGTGACTTACTGTGTTAGACTATCTACATATATAACCTTAATTGAGTTATATATAAAGGAAAAATCAATTCTCAGATGCATTGGATGGAAAACTTTCTCTTTAATGATACCTACAAAGGAAAAAAGTCCAAGAGCAATTTTTTAAATGTTTATTTATTTGTTGTTATTGGTTTGGGGCAGTGCTCAGGTAGTACTCTTGGCTCTGAACTCAAGAATCATATCTACTAAACACAGGGCCATATGGGATGCTGGGATAGAATCCAGGTCAGCTGCCTGCAGCTTTTATTTTATATATATATATATTTAATATTGTTCTGATGGTTTCCCCTGTACATAGTTCCAAGGCAACACCTATTACCAGTTACCTAGCTCCCTCCTCCAAGAACACTATTGTCCCTCCCTTTTAACCCAAATGTAGCTCTGTGATTAGTTTTCACATTGTTATTTGCACAATTTTTATTCACAGACACCCTCTGTGGTGTTAGACACCACCATGGCTACAGTGCTGGTGGAGAGGGAGGATTTTCAATGGTGAAGCTAGAACTGAGGGCCTCACACATGCCATACTCACTTAGCTCCCAACTATATGCTTAACTGTTTCTGATAAGTCTGTGAATAAAAAAAAACTTGCAATTTCAGTCCAAATGCTAAAATAGAACAAATCTTCCATTTAAAATATCAGAGCAGGGAGGAGGGAGCGAGCACCGTGGCGGTGGTGGTGGCGGTGGCAGTGGCCTCCGGAGTCGCTCTCGCAGGCGCCGGAGGAAGATGAGGCTGAAGCTCGGCTTCATCTTACGCAGTTTGCTGGTGCTCGGGAGCTTCCTGGGGCTGCTGGTGCTCTGGTCCTCGCTGTTGCTGCGGCCGCTCAGCCGGATGCGGTTTTGCAAGTTCATCAAACAAGAAGTAGTTTCTGGCTCTGATTTCTTGGTGCCCCAGAAGAGCGTGGCCGCAAAGCGAATGGTTATTTCTAACCAATAAACCCCATCACAACACACAGGAGAAACCACACTACTAGACCAACAATGCGGAAAGCTCGTAGGCAAACACTAGGCACTGAGAATGAAGATGATGGCTTGGACGACCCTAAAAATCACAGTCATCTGCTTAACCTCTCGGATAAGGAATTTAAAATAGAAATATGGAATATGTTGGTAAAACTCCAAGAAAGCATAGATCGATCTGAACAGAACACAACGACAGAACTCAGAAAACTTCAAACTGAAATGGCAGGCCTGAAAAACACGGTAGCTCAACTTCAAACTGAAATGGCAGACGTGAAAAACACGGTAGCTCAA
>PVKC010032199.1:0-14317 GCA_004027635.1 Crocidura indochinensis | reverse complement strand
GAAGGAAGGAAGGAAGGAAGGAAGGAAGGAAGGAAGGAAGGAAGGAAGGAAGGAAGGAAGGAAGGAAGGAAGGAAGGAAGGAAGGAAGGAAGGAAGGAAAGAAGACCTGTGCAAATTAACTACCTAACTTCAAAAAACTAGAAAATTAACACAAAAAAACAGGAGCCAAAATTAATTGGAATGGGGCAAATTATAAAAAATCTGAACAGAAATAAATGATTTAGAATTGAAAATCCATTACAAAGGATCTATAAACCAAGAATTATGTTTTTATTCTTTGACTAAATAAAATAAAAATTCTTGGCAAGACTCAAAATGAGAAGAAGCAAAGTAAAAATCATGCTAAATCAGAAATAATAAAAAAGAAATTAGAACATTAGAACTACCAAAAGATACATTTTGGAATGGTTAGTGTCAAATCTAGAAAGCAAGTCTGGGTTAGCAAAAAGTTCAAAAACACTTCAAGGGGGCTTCTCAAAAATATGAATTGAACCACAAAATATTTTTGTTCCTTGGCAGTGTGCCTTTTTCAGTTGATGGCCTGATATAGGAAGACCTTTTTGTGTGTAGCTCAGCCAGTATAATCAATACTTTGACCCTCTAGCCAGAGAAAGGAACTTGCTAAAATGTTTTTCCTGGATTTACCTATGGACCATAAATTATCTGTATCATGTCTCACTGTTTTTTCACTTGTAAACCTCATTCCTACTATAAAGCAGGAATTAAAACTTACCCATGTACATATCTCTTACTCATTAGCCCAGTACCGATAAAAGAATACATGAAGTTCCAATTTGATTTCAGCATCTATGATTCCAAAGTCTGGACTTTTTCATTTATTTTCTAACACATACACACAGAGAATCTACTATGTATGTGCCCTTATGCTGCCTCCTAGGAAAAGAAAAGTGAGCAAATCAGAAGAAGCAATCAGGTAGTATTCATTACAGTGTTTCAACGTGTTAATAATAAAACACGGGCAATTCTAAAAGCTTTTTTATAGTGCAAAGATAATGTTGAAAGACTTGGCTGGAAAAAATGGTCCCTGACTCCCAAAAATATTTCTGGTATGAACAATTTTTAAGAACCTGAATAATCAAGCGGCAAAAGGAACAAAGGCTCTTCCTTTTTCTTACCTGGAGCATTCTGAGCTGCCACATTCACCAAGTACAAATCAATAGCTGAGACTGTAACAGGCTCAGTGTGACATTGGGAATGTTAAACCTTGCTAACTGACTTCAATGATTAATTGGAGGTGGTCCCCTCAGGTTTGTACTGTCATCCTTCAGGTTGATGCCCTGTGCAAATCAGCCACATTTGAATAAGTGGCTTGAATTCCCTTCGACACAAGCAATCCCTTGAAACATGAAAAAAGGTCACTTCGTGACCCAGGAAAGGAGGGGATCACTTTCTAAGTGAAAAGCAATACTCATGATCACATTGAGCTTAATCAACCATATTGAGAGAAACTGATATGATTAAAGTTGAACAAGTTCCCTGAAAACTAGTCTCTCCTGAGACTGCCTCTTAATCTTCATCTACCCAATCTTCTGGATGGCTTTTGCATATTCTACTTCCTCCTTGTCCTTTACTGCTGATACACAATGTCTAGGGGGTTGAAAAGTCTGTTAAAATGTAGGTTTTGTCCCATATTCAGTTTAATAATCTAAAACACCAGTGCATTCATTCAATATTAGAGCTGCCAAAACAAGTTTTGTAAACTGAGTGGTTAAAACTCCAGAGGTGAATTGTTACATAGTTCTTGATGCAAGTAGTCAAAAATAAAGGTGTTATTGCTGTATTATTAAAAATTTGGGCCCAGCACTTAGAACAATAGTTGTCTTTAGTGTTACAGTTCTTTTATTTGACAGCTCTTGGTTTTACAGTTTAAAAGTCCATGTAGTATAAATGGAGCTCTAAAAACAGAACCTGTGCATCCAAGAAAGAAACCTCAACAGCCTCTTGCTGCTCTGAATTTTACTATTTGCTGCTTCGGCACTTAGTGTTCATTCATTTTTGTCTTGCTTACTGTATTCCTTACAGGCTAGATCTGCGTCATTTCAGTCCTTGCTTTCCTAGTCTTTGTTGTCTTCTTTCACTACTCCTCTGACTGTGTTCTGTGCTCTGATTTTTGTCAGCATCCTCTGGATTGCCTGTTCCTGATGGTTTATCAATCTGTCTATATCCTGTGCAATGTCCTACTGCATAGGAATAAACATATAGGAAATAAACATACATATTTTTATATATGTATGTCTATATCTACATACATATATATTTGTATATGTTTTGTTCAGCTTTCATCATTCTAATCTTTATAAGACTATTAGGATTAACATAGTACTAAACACTAGGTAACCTTTAAATTTTTATTAAAATTTTATGCATGAATTCATAAGAATTTTATAAATGAAAGAGTTTCACTTATTTATTTGGTGAAAGAATTCACCAAATTAGTTGGCTTTTCTAAATATCTGTGCTTTTATCTTACAAAGCAAGAATATTAATGTCCCAGAAGCTGGTACTGTTAAGTAATATATAGGAAAACAACATGAACTGCCTGTGCAAAATTCAGTATATTTAAGAACTCAACAAAAGTTGCTGATATCCCAGTAAAGTCAGGAGCAAGAGAGGTTGACTAAGAAGTATATACTACTTATTTCTTAGTTATATATGTTATTTGATTGATTACATACTATGTAAAGAAATAACTTTTTAAAAATTAATTTAATCACTGAGAATTTCCTAAGTTACTCATGATTGTATTTCAGGTAAATAATATTTTAAAACCGAGCAACAGTGTCCACTTCCCTTCATCAATGTACCTTCACATCCATATGCTTCCCAATCACCAGCTCACTTCTATGAGTTCTTTTTATTTAACAAGTTTTTCACTGTGGTTTATAGTACTGATAGGTTTAATACAGAAACGTTTCTCACTTTTCAGCATTATCACCTCTTTTAAGTTGAACACTTTATTTCACTACAAATATTTGTTTTTACCTGTTCTAACCACAGCACTCTCCAGTGGCATGTTTCCTACTAGTAAGAGTTCTCATATTCCTTGTTTCCATTGTCTTTGGGAATTATTTATTCCCACCATTATATGTCTTTCTACCTGTATACAAGGAGAATCATTGGGTTGGTTTCTCTTAGGAAGATTTAAAATGACCAACTTATCTGAATGATCTCTTTCCTCATTTCTCTGCAATAAATAAATCAGTCAGTGGGGTTGCTTCATGCTGAGAACAGTGAGAATTTCTTCCAGGCCTTTCTTCTAGTTCCTAAATATCAGGAGACACATGATACGAAAATGCTATTAACTCTACATTTCTTTACATTGGCTTTCCTCTTGGAGAACCTGTCTCCAAATTCTCCCTTTCGTACAGAGAACTAAAAGTCATAATGGGTTAATGCCCATTTTAATACTTTATTTAACTAGTTCATCTGCATAGACCATATTTCAAATAATTTTACATTCTAAGGCTCTGAGGTTTTATCAATAAATCCTTTTGAGAGGACATGCATTCAAGTGTGATTTATGAGCACATAGCCAGGAGTAACCCCTGAGTGTCACCGGTTGTGGCCCGAAAAACAAAACAAAATAAAAAAAAAAAAGACCCAACTTCATACCACTGTTACAATAATTAAATGTTCTAATATGTGTTAAAGTAGCAAGTAAGTAAGCACTCAAAAATAAAGCTATTTCTCTTTCCAATGGAGCTATAGCATAGCAAGTAGATGGTTCTTTGCAAGCAGCTGACCTGGGTTTTACACACACACACACACACACACACACACACACACACACACACACACATATAACCACCATCACTGCTGCCACATATGGATCCCAAGCTCATCAGGAGAGCAGAGCCAGAATTTAACCAGAATTGAGCAGAGCCCTCAATTTAGCTAGGTGTAGATCAAAACAAACCACACCACAAACGAACAAAAAGATATACTTTTCTGGCCTTTATCAACTTTAATTTTCAGGCTTACCTTAACATTTTTATTTCTTTTTATTCTCAATGAACTTTCCCAGAACTCATTGTGTATTACACATACGTAATAGATTACCCACAATATCTTTGTCCAACTTTCATCATCCTAATCTTTGTAAGACTTCAGGATTAACAGTGCTAGACACCTACTAGGTATCCCTTAAATTTTTAAATTAATAATTAATTAATAGAAAAGTTTCCATTTTTTATTAAGTTAGCTTTTACCAAATTAGTTGACTTTTCTAAATATCTGTGTTTTTAATCTTACAAAGCAACATATCAAGGCCTACTGAAAGCTGATACTATAAATATGTAAATACTAAATAGGAAAATAGCATGAACTGCCTGTAGCAAAACTGAGCATCTTTAAGTACTCAGTAAATGTTGCTGGTGACTCAGTAGAGTGAGGAGTAAGAGACGTTGACTAAGAAAAGAACGTTTTTTTCTCTCTACTCCATCCACCTTCGCCAGCAGTGTTTGGGTAGATGCCTGATCTAGTCCAAACCATGGCCCAGGCATTGTGGGTCTGTCATCTTTCCCTCACAGAAAAGAATCTCAGGAGGAGATGAAACAGAGACCTAATTTAAATTTAGAAAAATGTAAGGGGAGAGAGAAGTATATGTTTGAGAGAGAACATGGGCTTCTCTAAAGTGGAAATAAGCAAGAAAAGAAACATAGAGCAAGATACAAATTTGGGGAAGAACATAGACTTGAAGAGCAAGCCATCAAGTGGCTTTCAAGAGGAGCTTTTAAACAGTTTTTTCATTCCTTTTACTAAGTTCTCATTCATCCACGTTGGTATTTTACAGACATAAAAGTTAATCTGGGTATTGTGATAAGAAAGATTCGCTTTTTTGATGGTCTCTTCATAACCTCATAGATTCATAACCCCTTGTATTCTTCTGTTACTTCCCCTTTTCTGAGATCCAAACCTTCTCAGATTTCTAAATCTGAGTGATGTTTCAGTTTCTCCTCTTTGAAAAGCCTCTGACTTAAATAAAGATATTATCAAAATAATAAAATAAAATAAATTAAAATGAAAAAAGAAACCTATGGTTTTGTATCTCAAAGAATATGTTCTTTATCCTTGGGCCACTTCAGAACTAGGGAATCTCTTCTTAATTTTTATTATTCCCCAAAACTATATTTGCAGGACTCCTCTCTGTGTTCACTTTGGCAACATGTATACCAGGGCTCCTCCTACCTATTTGCCTACAACAGTAAGCATGGAATTTATGTATGCTCATATATATATGTAAATTTTATATGTCTTCCACTAGTGCCTCCCTCCAAAAAATGTAGAAATATGAAGGTGCGGCTCCACTTTCTTCTCCAGAGCCAATTGTTGCCTAGAGGTGAGGTGACTCCACCAGAAATAGTAAGGTTCCAAATAGTAAGGTTACAAATTCTATTATATATCACCTGATTCATAACTATCTCATGAATTGTTATAGGTGATTTGGATGAAACCAGGAGCAAGAAAGATAGTCTTGCCCTAGTGAAAGGTGCTTTCACCTTGACACACTTTGGCCATCCAAGGAATAAATAGCGCAGGTGAGAGCTGATAAAGCCTGCTCTAAACACCTATGCAACATAAAGGCTTGCGTCCATCAGCCCCAAGAGGCAACTGCCAAGCCACACCTGAAGTCCTCTTGTTCAGTATAGAAACTGATCTCTACCACCTGGGTTGTTTTTTTTTTTTTTGGGGGGGGGGACTGTGAATTCATACTCTTGGAAGAAAATGAAAAGTTTGTCTAACCTTTGGCTAAGCTATCTAAGGACATCACATTCCTCCACAGAAAAGAATTTCAGAAGGAAACAGAATAATAAAGTAAAATAAATTTATTTAATTATTTAGTTATCATTGTGTGGTTTTGTTTGCTTGCCATATGTGGCAATACTCCAAGTTTAACTCCTGGCAAGTGTTGAAGGAGCATATGAGGTGCCAGAGTTTGAACCTGGGGTCAGCCGCATACAAGGCTAGTACATTACCCACTAGTTTCTAAATAGTTTTCTTTAAATAAATTTCTTTAAAGAAATTTACTAAGAAAAATAATGATGGATAAGCAGGAAAGAACATGACTTTCATCAGAGGGAGAAATAGATGCAAAGTCCTCATCTAGGTTGAGGTGCTAGGTGATCTCCAGAGAGGAAAATGAGCCCTCCCATACTGCAGGAGTGGTGGAGAGTTGACAGCATACCATAAAGTTCATCTAATGACTGTCACAAGGATAATGGCTTGAGCTTTTGAAGCTACCGTACATTTCTAAGTGGTTCTTCCCATTTCTGGGCAGTGCCTCAGTTTCTACAGATGGATACTGCTTTATTTTCTCCATCTCCAAAGAGCTCAGTATTAGCATCTCAAAAAGCCTGTGCCTTTGGGCCATTTTCAAGGCAAGGCAACTTCATAGTTATATTATTTCTAGAAAAACTCATTCCTAGCTCCTCCCCCACAATCTGCCTGGAACATAAATCAATGGAGAGGACACAGTGACAGATTGCTTTATTGGCATCAAAACTAAGAGGTTAGAAGATGGCAGGCTCATATCCTCAAACTAACCATCTTTTTTCCACAGTTACAAGAAGCATCGCAATTATTATTGTTATTATTAATACTGCTGCTTCTACTGATACTGTTATTATGATTGTTTAAACGCTTTGCAATAACCCAGCACCAGAGCAGGACCCATTCCATTCAGCCTCCTCCATTTTCAGGCTGTTTCTAAAGAAAGAAAATAGAAAAGCACATTTTTAGAAAAGTGATTAATTTGCAGGTTGGTTGTCACCAAAGTAATCAATCAGTTCTCTTGTGGTCTCAATCATCTGTGACATCTTTTCTACAAACCTGAGCAGAAGGAAGCTGATTAAGGTTCAACCCATCCTTCTCTTAGGCTTTAGGGAAAAACAAGATAAGCAGAACTGGTCTTTAACCCAAAAAAGGATGCCAGTTTTTTTTATTTTTTATTTTAAATATCACACTTTATTTCTTCTGGGCCAGTTTCAAAAACAGTGTGCACCTTAATAAGTATAGCTTCTAGTATATCTGATATGCACAGGGACAAAAACTTTCAAGAAGTATTACTTATTTCCATAAAGAGCATCTTTGGTATATTTTCCTATAGCTCATGATGATTTATAAAAGTCTAATTTCTCTTCAAAAACACCACAAATATCCCACCATTGGGAACTGTATTCACTCAATAAATGTGCAAAATACTATTTTATTGAAATGTTATGTAAATGACATTCTAATAAATATTAATCTAATTCAAATATTCATCTATACAACTTGAACTATAATAAGGAAGGAATGGCCGATTATTGCTAAGTACATATTCATGCACCAAGTATTAAAATATTCTATCCTACAGGTTTAGGGATGTGTAAAAATCTACGTAGTAAGGATAGAAAGAAAATTCTTTCTAGTACTCTATTTTTTTGTGGTTTTGTTTTTGGGTCACACCTGGTAATGCTCAAGATTTACTCCTGGCTCTGCTCATAGGAATCACTCCTGGTGGTGCTCAAGGAACCCTAAAGAAGGATAATATCAAGCACAGGTTAGCCACATGAAATGCAAGCATTCTACTTCCTGTGCTATTACTCCAGCCCCTCTATCCAGTACTCTTGCCATCTCATTCTCATAAACCTCTTCAGCCAATACCAGCCCTTGTTAATTGTTCTAGTCCTTAAGTTATCTTGTTGCAGGAAATCAGAATAACCAAGCCTTTCTTTATAAGATTAATATATCCTGGAGAAGACAAGAGAGCTCTTGTACATACTGTTAATAAAGTGGGTTTTACTTTACAACATGATTTTATACATATCTCTTACTAGGCCAGTATGCCTATAGCAAAAACTTGTTAATGTTTCTATATTTAAAGAAGATAGCAAACCAAAAAATATGAAATAGAACTTCAATCAAGCCTAATCCTTAAGCATAAGTGATACAATTCAGAGAGTCAAAATTTATCAGGAAGTAGAAATGTACTATGAATAGGTTTCTGTAGTGAACAGTGGTGACTGTGGAACCACCAAATCATCCCACAGATTAGTCTAAAATATTCTAATAGAAGGATACTTAAAAAAGTGCATATTATATATATATATATATATATATATTTAAGTCTAACATTTTACCTCACTCTTGGATTTTCTTTAACTGAAGGAAATAATGATGAATTGTAGGAAAATAAAAAGGATTTCTTTGTAGGTTGTAAAGAGATTGAAAGAGTAGATGCACTGGAATTTTAAAAAGAGACTTCTTAGGTTTATCCTACAATGAGACAAAAAAAATGTCTAAATTTTTTTACTAAATTTGCCTTATACTACAATGAGACAAAAAATTGCTGTAATACTGACTTTATTTAATAATAATTTTATAGTATTAGTGCTAATCCCTGATATATATGCACAGGAATACTAATTTTATGTTGTCTTTATGATTAATTAAAACATGGATATTTTTTTGGAAAAACTGCTATAAAATCTATAAAAATTAGATGAACTAAGATAACAAAAATATAGTCTCACAGTTCTAACATCTAAGAAATCTAGGCACCAGTAGGGTCATGCTTCCTCTGAGATTTTTAGGAGAATCCTTTCTTGCTTCTTCCTATTTTCTGAGAGTATGAATGACATTGGAATGCCTTTGAATGGTTCTGGAATGCAAGGAATCCTTGGCATTACTTGGCTTGCAATTGTAACACTGCAATCTCTGCCTCCTTCATCCAATGTCATTCTGCCCTCATGTGCTGTGCCTGTTTTTGTCCCTTCATCTAAAAATATAATTCATTTGGAATTATGCACCCTAATAGAGTATGACCTCATCATAACTTGATTACATTTGCAAAAACTGTTTCCAAAGATTACATTCATAGGATTCGGGAGATAGAACCTTAGCATAAGGATGTAGTTAAACCCATAAAAGGTCACATGAATGACTTTTGACATATGTGAGCAAAAGTAGCTTTTATTGCAATACTCAACTACTGGTGCAAAACTGATACAGATCTACTTTTTCTGTTTGACTCCCTCCAGTAAGTGGTAATTTTGTTCTCCTAGGTTTAGAATCTGAGAACCACATAATTTGATTACCATTAGAATGTGTAATGTGAATAAATTATTTTTAAGTTATTGAAATTGAAAATCAGTTATTAGACAATAAGAATATAGAATATAAGTTATACTCTGCTGTTAGACAACCATTTGCTACTAGAGGGTAACCCTGACTGATACATTTCTTGTAGAGGAAACTGATTTTAGAAGGAAATTAAAAGAGACAAAGCCTACCCAGAGAGGTGCAAAGACATCTGGGTTAATCTAATTAACTTGCAATAAAATTAAAGCAGAGGAAAGTAAGCAGCAGATTCCCTGGAGAATTCAGGTTAACTACCTGAGCAGAACAAACAAGAGTCAGTTCAGCCTGAAAGATTGTTTCCGTTTTGTTATTAATAGAAAAAAGCAAGCACTTTTTGTCCTTAACAGCACCAGGAAACAAGTATGTTTCTGTACAATTTATCCTACCTTGCTCTTAATAATTCTAGTGTCTGCATCCTAGAAATTTACTACAAGGCAACAAATGTCATATAACTATGCAAGTATTAGGGATAATATAAGAATAATAGTATAGTAATGAAGAAAGATATCAATACCAATTTCAATGAGGATGAGGAATCTGAGTGGGAAAAGACATGACAAGTGTGATTATCACTCCTAAATGCTCTTCTTCACCATTTCCCAGGCTGTGCTTCTCTAATCTCTCCGATTGCCCCATAAACTGGTTTTCAACATGAAAGCCAAACAGCTTCAGCTATCTAAAGCTCCATGCACTTATAACAAATCCACAGTAAAAGAGCCCTTTTCCTCACTGAGTAGACAATCTTGTACCATGTGAACATAAATAGGTCCTCCATTTGATCATGGGAAAGGCCTTAAATAAGTGCCAGAATTGACTGTCCTTTCTTAAATCAACCACAATGTGAAGATAGCAGCTATGTAGTACAAGAGGTATCATTTTGGAGAATATGAGTGTGACCAATTTTATAATACTACCAAGTCAGAATTGACTAAAGAATGAACAAAATATTAATATACAAAATAATTCTTTAGATCAGTGTTACTAATACAGGAGACATGATTTTGTATGAGATCTCAGGATATTTAAAAAGGACCATAGGTAAAAATCACACTAATAGTGATTCATGGTATGAGACCAGGATGCTGACAGACTAGAGTGGTCAATAAATAGAAACAAGGTTGAAAGAGGGCCACAGTCATGAAAATATTAGGAGTACTACATCCAATGGTAGGAGGCAATGGCTGTAGATCAAACAAAAACTCAATAGGATTTGCACTAGGGAAATAAATTATAATGGGTTCAGAACTATTAATAAGGGTAAGAGTAATAGACAGGTTATAGAAATAAATCATAAATAAAATAATAAATAATAAATTTGGTATCTGAATGAATGGAGTATAAAATTTAGATGAGTTAAAGCATTTCAGGACTAGGCCAATGAAACTCAAAAGTTAAAAATCACTTCAAAGGAGTTGGACAAGCGCAGTAATGAAGTGGTAGGACATTTGCCTTGCACTTGGCTAACCTACGCGGTTCTATCCCCCCAAGCATCCCATCTGATCCCCTAAGCCAGGAGCGATTTTTGAGCACATAGCCAGGAGTAATTCCTGGATGACACCAGGTGTGCCCCTCCCAAAAAGGAAAGATTTAAAAGACTCTAAATTAAATACAAATAATATATTATCAGTCTGACAGAGAGTAATTCCTTCCTTTTAGCTACACTTATCCCTGTAAAATATTAGAATTTGACAGTCTTTATTCTCAAAAAAGTTGATCTTACATGTATTCATAGATTTTTTTCTAGTAACTCTATCCTCAATGACTGTATCCTTATGGAACATGCTATGTACAAACTTAAAGTGAACCCCCAAAACTATAAAGTATTTAAAAGTTAACTACATAGTAGTTGAGAGAGAATATAGACACTTGCCTTGCATATGGTCAACCTAGGTTTGATTACTAGTATTCAATTCTGAGAAAAACACAGTGGATATGAAATAAACAAATAAAAAGGCAAAATGTGAAAGTAGATTATCTAAAACCAGCCCTGCGCAGTCAAGAGCCTTCTATATTTTCACTTCCTTTTAGGAGTACTTTCTCTTCAACTTTAGTTTTGTTTCCTTCTGAATTTTGATCCTATTTTGAGCCAAGCACTGTCTCTATTTGACAGAAGGTTATATAGCTATAATGTGAATATTGGACCATTAGAAGATGTGCAATGGTGATGTTATCATGTTTCATTGAGGATAAAAACATATTCTGACATATAATTCAGTAGCTGGTCTTTTATTATCTGTACTGTCTTGTATTATCTGTACCCTAAACTAGGGTAGGATTAAAAAACAGTAGTGGTCTGTATATGGTTTCCATATTACAATGACTTAAAATGAAAAGTATGGGTAGGTGGGAATCAGGAAGTTTGAATAATCTCATCAAAAAGTCTTATTCTGAAATAGACATGGCTATCAACATGCAACAATAAAGAACACTGAAATTCAGAAAAGTTAAGTCATTGCCCACTTTAGTCAGATGTTAAGTTTTGAAATGGAATTCCTAAATTGATCTTTCAGAATTCAAAGCTCATGTTAAACTTTGCTTCATGGAAGAACAAAGATGATTATCCATTCCTTCATTCACTAAATCCACATGAAATAGACATGAGAAGTTCTATCAATCTCAGATCCAATTACTGGTACTGCTTCTTCATTCACCAGATTAATTAAAAGTCAATTCTGTTAGGACTGTCTCCTACTAAATTGTATGAAAACACAAATTGTTTAGTTGTTCAGATTAGTAATATTTATAAAAATTATTCTAAAGACTTGCTATACTTCATAGCACCTATACTATATCAATTATAATCATGTACTGAATTTTTTTAATTTTTGAGATCATACCTGCTTGGCTGTGTTCAGCACATTTTCTTGGCCCTGTACTGTAGAATCATTCCTGGTAGAGTTCAAGTCTTTCCCTTGGCAGGCATGAAATAATTTACTTTGTATTGCTTGTTTATAACAACGTGGTGATGAAATTGTAAATAAATAAACCTACAGTCAAATAAAGTTTACAAAAAATATTATATTTTGCATTGTGGCCATTAAGTCATTGTATGAAGGTTTACTAAGCTAGTTATTGCTAGCTGATTATTGTGTTATTGGCTTTGTTAATCTTAGGTAGTTTCTATGCTACTTTGATATATAATTGGTGTGTGCTTAGTGGGGTACCAGTATTGAAAAATTTCAAGGAGTCACCCAACCACATATGCAACATGTGGTCCGGGAAATTTGAAGCTATATAGCTGACATGGCAGGAGCTATGGAGCGTGTCTTGTGATCACCAGAGCTTCCATAAGTAAAAAAGGTACAGGGAAAGTTGACGCATTTACTCTGGCAAAACTCTGGTGATATTAAATCAAATACCACCATACGTGGAACTTTGGTTAGGTAGGCCAAAACTATTACGGCTGTAAACTGCAGGTGCATACACATTCAAAGAATAAGCCCAGTCTCCCTGCAATATCTACCTAACCTAATATCTAATGATTAAAAAAGTGAACTCTATGCAAGACTTTACCAAAATAACTCAAGATCAGCTATATTAGTCAACAAGCAGTCTAAAACAAGCTGTATTAGACAATAATTTTATAGGATTTCATTGGGTAAAGAGATGTTCTTTGAAAATGAGGTCAATTTATCAGATATTGCCACTCAAAGCTGCACATATACAATACAGCTATAATGTGAGATCTGAGATGGAGTGATGACCCTCTAATTTGGACCAGTCTCTTGTCTCTTCCTTTTTATTGACATAGAATTATAAAACTCATTGTTTCTTATCTTTGTTCAATTTTTTATTTTTTTAATCTCTTTAGTTAAGCATTATGGTTACAAATATGTTCACAATTGGGTTTCAACCATAAAATGCACACCCCCAATCGCAAATGCAACTTTCCTACCACCAATGTCCCCCATTGGGTGGGAGGAAAATGAGGGGAGAGTATTTCATTTTTCTTGACCATCATCGCTATTATTTTCAGTCATGTCTTCCTATAACTCACCAAATATCTTATTCTACAAAGTCTCTAAGGCCTCAGGCAAATATCTCCTTTCTTCAAATCTTCCCAGATCCTTCAATTGAGAACATCATTTCTACCAAAATCAGAAATACATTGAAGGCTCTTGTCATTTTATATCTTAATGTGTAATTCTATTTGCCTGTCTTAGCATCTTTTTTGTACTAAAAAAGGACTACCATATGCTTTAATATTTTAGAAATTGCCAGTCAGAACCTGATTCAAGTCATAGGGGAATGCAAATTCAATCTGTTAAATACGTGAATGTCGGGTTTTCCCTTTTACCTTTCTCTCGATATTTGACCAACTCTAAAATGGGGAGAGAATTAGAAATCCATTTGTAGGAAAAACAACCTTCATTTTCAGACAAAAGTTTGAGGCTGCCTCAAACTGGAAGCACATAAACTTCTGAGTTGACTGAACCTTTCAGGAGAGATTTTCTGGAGCTGTGATGGAATTCCTGTCTTTCCCAAACCAGATGATCTGGTCTTTACTCAAACTCAAGCAGACTTCACTGCCTGAACTGATAATGACTCTTTCAAATAATTCAAGCTCTCAAGTTTCAAGTTTCCTTCCCCTTTTATTGCTCAAGACACTCTTTCTCTGCCTGAATGAAACAGTAAAGACAGTAAGAAAAACTCAGATATTGGAGTTAGCACCTCAGCGGTGCAAAAAAAAAAGGAGGGTATTCATGTCGCAACATCTACTTTGCCATAGACAAAAGGCAATAATAGCACTACCTATTAAGTGCGGTGCAAATTAAATAAGAAAATAAAGACATGTGAGGCCGCTGAAGGTTAGTACTTCCTCAGTCCTCCCCTCAGCCCATAAGCTCCCGTTGCCATTTCCAGAAGCCTTGTTGGGCTTCTGAGAACTGAATGAAACTGGATTTCCCATAAACTCCTCCATACCAGGGTAGTCACCAGCTAGAGTCTAAAACTGGGCTGAGTTTGCCATCTAGAGGACACCCATGGACAGACAAGCACCAATCATCACTTAAAGGGTTGGAGGTGAAGAAGCTTAATTCTTTGACAGACCTTTGTAGAGATTCTGCTAAGAGCCCTGCTCTGTAAAACAGGAGATGATATAGCCCCTCCCCTCAGAGAGCTCACCATCTTGTGGGGAATCTTCCTTTATTTACTTGAGGAAAAATAATTTTTGAGG